>KZ063112.1:41540-77017 GCA_002091835.1 Anopheles maculatus
ACGCCATTTCTATTCCCGTGACGATTCGATCCGTCACCAAATTCAATATAGCGAATAATTTAATTTTCTCCCTAACCTGGGACACCCCGTTCACAGTGTCTGTGAACGTACGAAAACGAGACGCCCCAAAAAAACCGAAAATGCTTACCGAACGACAAGTTCGGAAGTCCTTCGCTTCGAAAACGAGCTTATTTTCTCCCCATTCCGACCATTCCTGCCACTTGACACGATGTGGTTAATTTCCTTCTACCCGTGTCTTTGGGGTCGCCCAAACAGACTTTTCGTCCCATCGTTTGCATCGTTTGCTACCGAACTTTGCCGGCCATCGACCATCGTGCTCGAGTGGTTGACCAAGCAGTTGGCAGATTACTTTTGACCTTATCCACTGAGAGGGGAAAAGTTTTTTTTAAAGCTCAATAAGCTCAATCCTTTTGGCATTGGTAAGCACACAGTAAAGTGAGGCCGGAACTAACCGTCAACTCGGTTGAGTTAAAGCCAATTTGGAGCAAACAAGACGTCAAACGCTAACAGGATGGATGTTCAAGTTTGCATAAAACAGCGTAAAGCTTAGTGCGTATTGTGCAGTGGACACTATACAATACTGACTGATGGTTCTTTGTGGTAATAAAATTCTACTGAGTGCTGTTATAAAAACTGTTCCATTTTTGTTAACAAGTTAATGCTTTTTAAACTTCGAATTTAAGTAAATTAAATACATAATGATTTTTAAAGCTATTCTAAGATCAATTATTCTATTTTTAGGTTGACAATGGATACTTATTTCCACTAGACTTCAAACACGAATACTAATTAAAACCTCTCGCATTTGCTTATTCTGCTCATCCTTCTGGATCAGAAGTAAAACTTGTGTGAATTTCCACACAACCGGCAGTTGGGAAATTGTTTCAAAAATAAACCAGCGGTTGAGTTTCCCGATCCTCCAACCAGATGGTGGTTAGCCCCTCGTGCATAACTCTTTCCTATCTCGTAGTCCGATCAGCACGACCGATCTTCTTTCAATTCAATACGACTTCCTCGCCCAAAACGGGGCATTGGTCAATGGGTCCCGCAAATAAACAAATCTCAAACATCTTCAACGAAAAAGTGGCTGTCCGTAAATAATGCAGTACATTGTTCACACACCGTTTATCAAGTATCTAGGACTTTTTCCTCAAATTCGACTGATTTTACCGGGCCGTCCTTCCACGAAGTGCACACACACTCCATTTAACCATCAACGGTTCAGCTTGACTTCTGTCGGCAGATATAGCGGTATAGAATTCATGATTTTCCGGTGCTTTTTAGCAGCCTAACACCATTCTCTCGCCGTCCTTCGCCGTCCCTCGTAACGTCAATCAGCTTAAACCGAGGAACCGAAAGTCAGCAAAAAGTGGCAGAAAATGTGTTCACCCGTAGCACGGGTTCCTTTTGCTGTCTTCACCGGGCTCGGTTGGCAAAACGTACCAAAACCCTTCTCACGTGCCCGTGGTACAGTGAAGTCAGGTCGGCAAAGCACGACTCAACATATCAACACGTAACAATTTATTAAAATATAAAACATTTGCCACGAAAGTCTAATTACCGCTAAGGCACTCTTTAATGACCACAGTACGCTCGTAGTGGAAAAACGTACGTAGCATACGCGAACGTTTTCCAGTCGCCATGGAAGTGTGCAGTGAATTTGGAAGATCACGTAAACAACACTCATACACGCATACCACCAGTACTTGGGCATCATATCATGGCACGCTTCGACGATCGATGATTCAAGCACGTTTCGATGCCGAGGCTTGCAGTTAGAAAATTATATTTAATTGCTTTTTGGCTTACGGCCACCGTTGCACTTGGACGCCCCAGCACACTAATATAATACATTTTCTCCCGCGTAGACAGGATGGGTAGGTGAATTTTTTCGGAGTTTGTAATGTGCACTGATTACGTCATTGATGCTCAATCGTTGTTCCGTTGAAAGATTTTTTAACCTGTTACTATTTGAATGAAAATGTTTACTGAGCAACTGCATTGAAATGATAAATACAAAATAAACATTGTGTGGCTTCGTGGTTAACGTGATGAATGAAATTCTATTTATTTCATCAGAAAATAAGAAAAACTTAATTTGCAACTGTAAACTTTAACACAAGAAGTGCTGCAAGCTTCTTTTCATAACCAACTCTCGATTTCGATAACAACAAAACATTAAAACAAATTTAATTAAAAAGGGGAGCTGTTTTTTTTTTGGCATGACGACGGTTCGAATGCTTACGTGAACTAACTGTATTTATTAAATAAATATGTTGCGTTGAGAGTCATAATTTATATGCAAAACGCATTCGGAAGCACTCGCCACCACCGTCACCACATGTTACAATAAACCATCGGGCAGTTGAATGCAAATCTGTGTCGCTAAGCTAAAAAAACAACTTTTGATGCTCCATTTTGCAACCGGGCAAACACCCCTTTAAAACGAGCAAAATGCTTGCCCTCTACAATTGCCATCTGTCCGTGACAGAATTACCTTCTGCCGAATGGTTGCGGCATCACCACCAGAGTGGCAATCATTTGCATTGCTTTGCTCTCCCCGGCTACGAATCACGCTCGCTGTCCAGTGCAAATGGAAGTGGTTTTTGTTGAAGCCTGTCCTCGTGCTACCTGGCACTAACTTGGGCTGCACCGACCTACATTTCGATTCCTTTTTCAATTAAACCTTTGCTGCCGAGCGAGGAAATCATAGCATGCATTCGTTGAGTACTAGTGAGCACTGGTGGTATTAGCAGTCTTGCAGAAGGTACGCAATTAAAGTGTTTTAATTACTTTTAAGATATGCAAATGAAAATATATTAAAACTCGGAATTGAATGCGTCCGTGACTGTTGATGTCAAACTAACGTAATGTTTGTGATGATTGTTAGAATCCGTAAGGAAATGCTGTAAATATTACCATAATGTTGCTATAACAGATGTACAGACAAGCCTTTTGAATTCAAAAGGCTTTGTTCCATTCTCGTACCACGATGGTCATGAGAGATAGTAAAGTGATTATTGAGTACTACACCATTCAGAGATTAGTGGTTGGTCAAGGATCATTGATATTTCAACCTGTGCCTACATACAATCTAAAGTTTTTTTGTGAAATGATAGTCTTGATAGGGATGGGCGAGAGTATCAACAATGAGGTATTTACGCAGCTCAAAAGTTCAAATTGTTAAAAGAGGTTGATTTCAGAAATTTTCTTTTGACCTCGTAAGTTAAAACACGACCTTTTCTAGTATCCACTAAGCGCATTGGACGAGAGCCATCAGCACGAATTGTCAGTCAGAAAAAAATTGTCTGACCCAAACAAAACAGTTCAACGAGAAAAAACTAAAGAAACTTTTGAAAAAATCTAACTTCGAAATTGCCATAATAAGACTTAAGCGTGTCAAGTATTTGTCCCATTTTAATGGACCTTCTCATGCCCTTATTGTAAAAACCAATTTTCCAACTATTCTGGAGACTGTATTTTACGTGTAAGTCTCCGAAATCACCTCCGGATTAGCTCATTTAATACCGCACCCTGCTCATATCAAATACTCCGAATAGTTCAAATAGTCTTCGTTACCAAAGCTACTTAAACTCGGTTTTCTTCACACTCTCTCACTCTAAACCAACACGTTCGGATGCTTTCACTCAGGTCAAACATCAATTGACGCTCGGTTAGTGTGTATACGTTACCACAGTTTACGATGCTAAAGCCCATAACCTCAGAGGTTCAGTATATAATTATGTGGTATAATCATGTGCACTTAACGTATAGCATTGCTGCTGGTATAACTGGTATAAGACCAGCAGAGTAAGAATGATAGAGTTGAAGGTACGCGTTCGAAGCGAGTAAAACCGCACGTTCTTCTCTCTCGGAACGCCAAACAGTGACCATCTAGATTGCGATACTAAGAGCTATTATAAAATTAGGGTTTTTTAAGGTTAGGTTTAGTTAGTTTAGATGTAGTTGTAAGTAGGGTTATCAATAAATCATAATTATATGCTGCTCACTGACACGGCCGTGCCGATCACCTCTTCTTATCCTTCCCGACAGGTACTGCTGACACCCCCGGACGAGGGTCCCCGTGTGAAGGGCCAACGGATACGATTGCAGGACATCATCGATGGCGAGTACGCACCGAAGAAGCTGAATGGCAGCTGGATTGGACGTAAGTTGTCTAGGGCTTCAATTTCTACGATCCCTTCATAATCTGCTTAACGGTTCTCTTTCCCGGGATGCTGAATCTCTGCATCATCATCATCATCATCATCATGCTGGCCAACCAACGATCCGATGATAGCTGATGAATTCCTCTATCAAAACCACTGGGGGGAAATAAGTTTGCTCAACATGAATAATCTCTCGGAACGGGTCCTGATGTCTAACACGACAATGGTAAGTAAGAGCAATGGTTTTTTGAAGCTATGATAGTCCTTTCTGTAGAACGTCTTTAAATAAGCTTAGTGCAAGATAGTAAAAAATGGTTAAATAACTACGTCACGTCAACTTACTTTACTATGTTATGTATACAATGAATCTATTGAAACAATACTGACCATTGTGTGTTTCCTGTTCGATTAAACAACCTTGATAAGAAACCGCAATTTCAATTACTTTGTGTTAACAGTGTCCCGGTAATCTTCCTAAGATGAAATTTCAATCAAATCCACGCACAATAACTACCAACGTTCTCATTCTCTCGCTCTAATTGATCGCAGTCAGTATCAAGCCTCGTACAGAATTGTTCACGGGCTATACCAGTCTTCTAATCTTATCGTCTAAAATCTGATTTACAGCTGGCAGATTGGAAAATTTGCTATTCTTTTTATTCGCGTCCTGAAGCATGCTCCCTGTGGCCATTTTGTGGTTCAGTCTAGCATAGACTAAAACACAACGCACCAAAATACATCACCCGCATCCTGTGACACAATGTTTGAGGACATTCGTGGCGGGTGACGGTGTAATTAATTGTGCCCTTCGTCGACTCTAATATGCTCAGCTAACCTTACCTGTAGTACGGGTGCTTGTAATAAACAAGCCACAAATCCTTCTGCTTTCCCACCGCATGACAACGCTACCATCATCAGCCTCATCACTGTCAGGCCGCTGTAACGCAACGAAAGAAAGCCTAATTTAATTACATCACTTTACTTACTTACTTACTTATCAGGCGCTACAACCGCTTCGCGGTCTTGGCCTGCTGCAACAATCCTCGATACCGCTCACGGTTTAGCGCCGTCGTCTGCCAGTCCAATATCCCGGCCGTTCTGGCGGACGCATCTACGCCATCACTCCATCTCAGTTTGGGCCTACCACGCCTCCTCTGTCCATGTGGACGGCCTAAAAGGACTTTACGGGCTGGGTCGTCCGGTGCCATTCTCATGACATGGCCAGCCCACCGGAGCCTGGCGAGCCTAATTCGCTGCACGATGGTAAGATCACCGTACAGCTCATAGAGCTCGTCGTTGTAGCGGCTCCTCCATTGTCCTTCCACACATACGGGGCCAAAAATCCTTCTGAGCATCTTCCTCTCGAACGCGGCTAAGAGGGTTTCGTCAGTTTTGGACAGAGTCCATGTCTCAGAGGCGTATGTGAGTACTGGGACTATAAAGGTTTTGTACAGTCCCAGCTTCGTCCGTCGCGACAGGTATTTTGAGTGGAGAAGTTTCCTCAGACTGTAGTATGATACATCACTTTAAAGGGACAAATTTGGACAGCATCTACTTTAAGTTGACGAGTACAACCAACAAAACAAACCAAAGAGAGATTGTCGAAAGGGATGAAATGGATTAATGGAAGCCCGGCCAAAAAGAGACTCAAGCATTGCGTTCGTTCGCGATGTTGTTTTCGTGTCTCAGCGGGGTACGAAAGCTTCTTATCGCAGTGATGATCATTTCTATCCATCTCCGTATGCCGCCGGTGTTGTTCCAATTATTCATCGACACCCCCGCCCCGACCAACTCCCCCGTTTTGTCTGCTACCAAACCGAACTCCCAAGGTTGAAATCTCAATCCAATTTTCCAAAGTGCAACACGCTCAACCCGTTCGTCTACTGGGCGGATAACAGAACCAACTGAAGCACGTCAGACTATGAAAGTAGAGACAAAAACAAACACACCACGACCACCCCTAAACCGTATGTACTGAATGCCTAACTTGACGCGTAATAAAGATCACAAGCGAAATATTTAGCACAGCGTTAAAAGTCGGGTATTTCAGCCCCAAAAATTTTGGCACGAGCGCACGGTACTCCTCTCTAGAGACTGTGGGTGCGGTTTGGCGAACCCGGCCCGTCCTCGAAAACCATCCGGCGCTGGTGAAGTAGGCTGTGGTGAAAGTTTGTGCTTTATGTGCGAACTTCCTCCAAATCCAACGAGGGAACTGTCAACTAGCCCTAAAGGGGCAGACTTTTCGCTACGCACTTACTACCCCACGGTGCAGGAAATCACTATGATCGGGGTCGTTGTTTTTTAAACCAACTACTGTAACATACCGGACCACCACCGATGATGTACAGCGAAGTACATTTACCCCAAAAACTTTCCCAATTACTTGTTCCCTCCGCACGTTAGTGCGCACGGAACGGTGAATCAAGCGGCCTTCTCTCGTCGAGCTTACTGTGCCTCGCCGAAACTTTTCCGCTCTAAACACGCGCTTGGGCCAACAACCGGCAGCGTGAAGAAAATGTATTGTTTATATCGCGTCTGAATGAAAAATAAAATAAACGTACACCTTATGCAAGATAAAAGCTCCCGAGATCAACCACCAGCGTCTGGGATGAGGTTTCAGGAGCATGAAATGTTCCATACTGAACAGCTGTTCGCATCAAGTTGTGTCTCACCGTTTTCGATAAGGTTAGCAAGCAGCGCATCATGAGGTGCTTGAAGAAGTTGCTCTTACAAAAATAACTTATTTTCGCTTGAAGCATTGGCATCAGCATTGTTTTCCCTCGTTGTTGAGATTTTTGCACTCGACGCGGCATAGTCCGAGCAGTCCTTTTGCAGGGAGGCTTTTTTTATACTTCACCCTTGTATCTTCCCGGCGTTGGTTGGGAAAATCCAGAGAAATAAAAATTGTTTCACGCTGTTGGATCAATTTGTGGCCTTTAAGTGACGTGACATCCGCAGACACTGGTTGGCGCACCCGATGAGAAACAGTTTGCTTCACTGATTGGACAATAATTCATTGATTTTTGTTGCCGTTCCGTACCGTTCGGTTGCTGTCCGTTGGTGGTGTATCGGTTGCCAGTTTTTTTTACGGTAAGCCGGAACCCAGCGTGTCAGTTGGCCGCCGCTCAGCTGTGACCGGAGGTTGATTCTTTGCGGTGCAGCATAATGTGTTACAAGTTTGAGCTGTTTATTTGGCCCAGCGGGTGGTTTATTGCAGTTCGGTTGAGTCAGTAAACATCACGTGTGATGGAGTATGGGAGGTTAAAAACATATTATGCTCAGTTCGTCACACAGTAACGCTTTTGCTGATGTGGGGTGTAAATTAAGCGTATGGTGGTTGAATAATTAAAACGTTATTGTTATAAACTACCGACTGAAACATGTATATTTGAATAATTTAATTGAATTATAACATCATAATGCACATTCTGTGAAAAATTTGCTTCTTCGAATTGACGACTAATTTTAAATTCTCACCGAAACCATTTTAAATTCCCCACGGTATCAACACCACAAGCAAGTCCTAAACTACCAACATCAAAGACTGCGCGCGTCCAGCTGTCCTTAAGTGTATAGCATGCCAGGTCAATTACGATGCAATTACCAGTTGCAACATCCACCGGACTGCACGTGTTCGCAGCTAACGGCTAACCGTCTAAAATGGTTTTCATTGCAGCGAAACGATCCCGCTGACGATCAATGCGTCCGGTGATGAATGGCCATACCTGCTGCACGCCGAGTTCACTCCCAAGGGACAAGCCATCGTGCTGGTGTACGAGTACGACATCTACTATCGGCAATCGGGCCGGGCCTTGCAAGCCTACCGGCTGACAAAGAACGCCATACCAGGCATCGTCTACAATGGTGTGCCTGATTGGTTGTATGAAGGTAAGTGGAAACTTTACTCTCCTGCTAACCAACCGATACCAGCTGAAGATATTTATGTTTTACAATACAATACACTACAGTGTGTTAAATGCAACACAGTCCCAATCCTATAAAATCCAGTATAACTTGTTTTTTCTTCGACTTATACAAAGAAATTCATTTCAAAGCACTTTTTTTACACTGATAAAGCTTGTTTGTTGTGATCGCTAACACACGTTTTTAATCTGTTAATCCGTTTCTTCACACAGAAAACACTTGCTCCCGTGAAATTTTCCATCTCTGCGGATCGAAGGTACTTGCTGCTTGCACAAAACGTGAAGAAGCTGTTTCGACATTCGTTCTTGGCACAGTACTCTGTGTACGACATAACTACCAGGTAAGTAGAGGGTAGCAATTGAACATCATCCCAAAGATCTGGCACTGTGAAAAAGACACTGATACAAGTCCGATAGGTCGTTTCCTTAGGTTAGTTTTTCTTAGCTTATAAGACTTATCTTAAGACAATAACACATCAACAAACATCCAAAAAACTAAGAACCACTAAGGATCAAATGTACCCCATTTTCCGTGTCCCGATTTCAACACAACCGGATATTTGATTTGTCCGGAAAATGATTTCTTTCCCGTAAAGCTTCCGTCCATCAGCGAAACTGACCAAGGGTAGCGATAATATTAACACTCACACAGCCATCTGATACCTCCTCCCCCACATAACATATCCCTTTGCTTCTACAATGTCCCACGAAGGGATAAGCTTTAATGGCCGCTAAGTTTCGGAGCAGCGAAAAATTAACGCTGCCCTCGCTGGACGCAAAAAAAAAACAAGGGAAACCGAACCAGCCCCAACCGGACCGGAAAACTCGTGATGACGTGCTTTTAATGGCCCATTAAACCGGAAGCCCAACTGACAGCTGCCACTGTAGTGAGACCAGTCCTTTTGCAGGGAGGCTTTTTTTTATACTTCACCCTCGTATCTTCCCGGCGTTGGTTGGGAAAATCCAGAGAAATAAAAATTGTTTCACGCTGTTGGATCAATTTGTGGCCTTTAAGTGACGTGACATCCGCAGACACTGGTTGGCGCACCCGATGAGAAACAGTTTGCTTCACTGTTTGGACAATAATTCATTGATTTTTGTTGCCGTTCCGTCCCGTTCGGTTGCTGTCCGTTGGTGGTGTATCGGTTGCCAGTTTTTTTACGGTAAGCCGGAACCCAGCGTGTCAGTTGGCCGCCGCTCAGCTGTGACCGGAGGTTGATTCTTTGCGGTGCAGCATAATGTGTTACAAGTTTGAGCTGTTTATTTGGCCCAGCGGGTGGTTTATTGCAGTTCGGTTGAGTCAGTAAACATCACGTGTGATGGAGTATGGGAGGTTAAAAACATATTATGCTCAGTTCGTCACACAGTAACGCTTTTGCTGATGTTGGGTGTAAATTAAGCGTATGGTGGTTGAATAATTAAAACGTTATTGTTATAAACTACCGACTGAAACATGTATATTTGAATAATTTAATTGAATTATAACATCATAATGCACATTCTGTGAACTTCTTCTGTTAGCACTCTAATTTTAAATTCTCACCGAAACCATTTTAAATTCCCCACGGTATCAACACCACAAGCAAGTCCTAAACTACCAACATCAAAGACTGCGCGCGTCCAGGCGTCCTTAAGTGTATAGCATGCCAGGTCAATTACGGTGCAATTACCATTTGCAACATCCACCGGACTGCACGTGTTCGCAGCTAACGGCTAACCGTCTAAAATGGTTTTCATTGCAGCGAAACGATCCCGCTGACGATCAATGCGTCCGGTGATGAATGGCCATACCTGCTGCACGCCGAGTTCACTCCCAAGGGACAAGCCATCGTGCTGGTGTACGAGTACGACATCTACTATCGGCAATCGGGCCGGGCCTTGCAAGCCTACCGGCTGACAAAGAACGCCATACCAGGCATCGTCTACAATGGTGTGCCTGATTGGTTGTATGAAGGTAAGTGGAAATTTTGCTCTCCTGCTAACCAACCGATACCAGCCGAAGATATTTATGTTTTACAATACAATACACTACAGTGTGTTAAATGCAACACAGTCCCAATCCTATAAAATCCAGTATAACTTGTTTTTTCTTCGACTTACTTATGAAAAAAATAAGAGTGCTAACATATTAGCTTTGTTAAAATTAATGCATTTACCGTCAAGTTTTAAAAGTCTTCGAGTCTCTGCCATAAAGTATTAAGCATCTGAATATATTTTGAGTTTATAATTCTTTAATGGAACGTTTTTATGTATCTGTACAAAGTGTCATGCACATTCTGTCACAAAAATACCGGGAATTTATTGATAAAGCGTGTATTAGTGGCTCAATAACCGAAATTCATTTTACCGACTATTAAATAGACCTCATCAGAATCAATTCACATATGCCATTTATTTGTCTAGACAGCTTTATTCGAAGCTTGGTCAATTGCATTTTTAGAAAAGGAATGAGTCACAGAGGATGAAACTAAGGAACTAGATAATCCTTGAAAAAGATTTCACTTGCTCTGACATGCCTTCCGCCAACTTTCAATGATGTTTTTTGGTGAAAACTCAACGCTCTTGGTACAAGTCGAGCAACCGCAAGCATCATATCGTAAGATACGTTGAACTCATTAGTAGTCTCTTTCAAACTCAAATGATAATTTTAAATTTTCAGCTGTGACTTTTTTTTACCATAGACTCGAATATTTCTGACAATTTCAATGCTGGAATTCCTTTAAAAATCACAAGATTCAAGGTCTTGGCCAAGGACAATAGATAATGATTGGCACTAATTGGCTGATGAGGCCAATAATTTGCATAACTCTAGAGGCCAGCTATGTAAACATCCTAAAAAAGATATAAAACCATTTATATGTGAGATTCTCTTTTAAATGAACAATTCCCGCTACTTTTGTGATATATTGTAGTTCTCATAAACAGAGTGACCGTTGAGTGTCGTTTTTTAAACATATAAATTCTTAAGATGAAATTAAGTAAACTGTATAAACTATCTAAGCAATAGCACATAGTATCTTCAGCAACAATTTCCACATGTCAACAGTTGACCATAATAAAATCCGACCTTTAAGGTTAAATGCATCATATGCTAACACACACACACAACCGATTGCAGACCACGTCCTATCCTCTATCCGTACCATTCGTTTGCTACATTGACGCACCGTTGCAATTATGTGATTTTTAATTAACTTACCATTTTGGTCTAACGTCTTACTGCTTGCTTTCATCATATCGACGCAGAGGAAATCCTGCACACCAACAAAGCAATCTGGCTGTCCACCGATGGCCACCTGATGCTGTACACCACCTTCAACGACACGCTCGTACAGGAGCAACAGTTTGCCTGGTACGGCACGGCCAACGGTGACATCAATCTCTATCCCCAGATCCGCTCCCTACGGTAAGTGCATGGCAAAAACAGAACTTTCCTTCTTTCTTTTTTATTCCCTTACTTCGCCACACCTAAAAGATATAGCCGAGTGGAGAGATTCAGAGCGCCAAGACGATGAAAGAGAATATAAATTACCCGCAAAGGATAAGCCATTTGTGCTGCCTTCCGATGGTGGAAGCAGTGACGGTGGTACAGCAAACCGTAGAAAAGCTTCCCCTATTAATTGCGGTCGAGGTTTTGTAATGTTAGGAAGAGGAATGTGTTAGTCTAGAGAAGCTTTTTTCTGCGTACCCAGCCGTGCTGGAGGTCTTCCAGTGGTGCTATATTTATAATACTTCGTGCCGATCGTGCCATACTTTCCGCTCATCGTTGAGCAATCGATAAAACTTTTTCGAATCGTTCTTTTGGGGTTCGGAAACTAAAACATTAGCATTAAAGTCACGTGTGCGTCTTCTAGCACATCCATTGATGCAATCGTGTTGGTTGGGGCAATAGAGTCACTTCGGAGTACGGGACGCGAGTTTTGGCATTTGCCAGTGGCTATTCTGACATGATCTGGCTACTTAAATCATTCCAAACATTATCAACTCGTTCAAGATGTTGTTGTGCGTGATACATGTGTCATAATTATCGACTCCCATCCGATACGATTGGGCAGCTGATAAGTGGTTATTTTGCTTTCAATTATAGCTCTGTCTTTATTACGTGCCGTAATAGATAAGTGGTTTTTGACCATTCTTTATTTCAGGAACTTTTTAAACCAATCTATCTATGTTTTTACTTGACAATGATGAGGAACATAAATTACTGGAGATAGCTCAATGGCTTCAATTTTGCATCAGTTTAATATGTCAGAAGCGTTCAACAATAATATTTTCGACATTTCCCGGCTTGGTTCTTTCTGGATTAAAAGATAATTGTTTAAGGTATTTGAGAAGAGGATTGATTAAACACGACTCTACTGGTAGTTTCGAATCTCTTGAACAGATGTCACGTTCCTTCGCTGCTTATTCTGAGTTATTGTTACCTGGACCGTCCTTTTGTGAAAATATGGACGGCCAGTTTTGTATAAAAATGTCCTTTTTTCCAAGCAATTCTACATCCTTTGGACGTCATGATCTGACATCTGGCACCAAAGTTCCCAATGATGAAGGCACCAGAAGAGAAAGCATCTGATTTCCTCGTCCAACTCTTCTTCATTTGTATCTGCCATTGGAATCTAGATAGGACGGTTTCATCTGATGTTTAGGATATTTCCAACTTCATCAAGGATATGACTCATAGTACGAACAAATCTTCAATCGCAGCTCCTAGTTTGTGTTGGTCATAGGCACTCCGAGTCAACATACATAAAAAGAAATTATACAACAGATGGAAAATACTTTACTGAATCGCCAGGACACAACGTCATCCAATAAAACATCGTTTAAATAAGACTTTTTTAAAGCACACGGTAACGAACGTGTACCAGCATAAATCCACCAGAAACATTTTTATGCTTTCGCAATTCCTGCCACATTCCATCTGCTGGATTACAGCTGACAACAAAAAGTAGAAGAATTTAATATGTTTGGTGACAAGTGATTTGCATTCCTGTCCCTATTTATCTGTTATACGAACTGCCACACAGCATTTAAAATGGACAGCGGATTTATTAAATGAAATTGCCAGCTAGATGCTTCAACATCAGCAAATAATATTATTTTAAGCCCCACTTACAGCTTGATAGAAAGCTTCATTTTATATCACACGAAAAAAACTGCCAACGTTCCAACAGCATCCCGTTACAATTCACAGTGATGAGAAAAACATATCCATTACCCCGTTACCATCTCGTAGCACTCTTCCGTTACCCATTCTGTTTCTACTGCCATACAATTCGAAACACTCATAACAGAAGATGTCTTGAAAACGAGAGTTCGACCGATAAAAAATCGGTTCGTTCTTCTTCCGGAACCCTGTTCGATTTCAATTACGCCAAACATTACGCCACTATCTTCATTGCCATCGTTGAACCATTTCGCTTTTGTTACATCGATTGCCGGCTAATAAAACGGGGAAAGAATAAAACCACGTTCTAACAACGATACCGCTTTCTTTACCATTATCTGCTCCTTTTGTACAGTGGTGCCAGCACTCCGGGCACTTCCGATGCATTCTTTGCGAGTTTTGCTCCAAATCTTTGTTCTCTTGAAATTCGCGCATCTTGGGTTACTGTTGTTAGGTATTGATCTTTAATCCCGCGCATTTGGAGCCAAGCCTCGCTCGAATGCACAACCCATGCTTCTTGAGATCATTTATGTTTTTCAATTTCCTTTCCCATTTCAACGACGAGATATGAGAGAATGAAAAATCTGTTCCATGCTACAGGACAATGTTCACAATTTCTGGTGATCTTGTTTCTGTTCTCCTGCCACAGGATACGAGCATATTGCCTTGTGTGCGTCACTGTCAAACGGTGCCCAAACTGATGATTCCATTACCCACGCACCACTCCCTGACCTTGGACACATTCGCCTGTGTATTCGCGTGTTTCACCCGTTCAACCCAGAACAACGTACCATCTTCCGGACACACATACACAGACAGACAGACAGATTCCTTCCCGTACATCCTTTGATGCTTGCATCCGTCCGTCATCCGGTACAAAATCCGGCCACCGTGCTCGGGCATGCCGAGCCATTTGTGTAATGTTTCTCTGTCGCGTGTCTGCTTCGCTCTCCTTCTTGTTCTCCCGCTCACTTATTTATGTGCGAAAGCTTTTCATCAGTGATGCTCCTCTTAAAGCGCTACTTACTGTGTTAGGCGCGTGGGAAGTAGCATAAAAAGCATAAGCACTGAAGGACATACCATTTTTCACACATCCACATCCACACCCACAAGGACGTCACCTTTTTTCTTGAATACCTTATCCTTCCACCAGTTCCTTCTGATGAGTTCCCGTCTTTCGCCAACTCTCCCGAATCTGGTTACATGTTTACTTACTAGTGCCATCCAATCCAACCCAATGTTCCAGAGCGCAACTTTGCATACGACCAGCAAAAAATAGCCCTTAAGGTGAACGCCTCTCCGTTTTTTTGGCACAAGGATACGCCCAACACACAGTCACATTGTAACCCAGCGCGAGGATGAATAGCCTAACGCGTCTTCCACACTTATCCTTGCCACATGTACCATTCTGCTGGAGGATGTGAACCGGCTCCTAAAACGATCAACTAAGCAGCATCAGCAGCAGCGACAACAACGAAACAAAAATGGTGAAAAAAAATCGTCTTTTCAAATTTTCTTCGGTCTTCGGTTTTGCAAAAGAACGACTCCGGGAACATCAAGGATCACAATTGATTCAGCTGCAGCAGCCAGATCGCCGTGCTGCGCATCATCCTTTCAGTGCCAAACGATGCCATTAAAGGATAAAACAGAAGTCCTGAATGACGTCGTTTGCGCTGCTTATGATTTCCTGTTTCGCCTGCTGGCGGGTTTTGCGCACCGGATTTTGGTGAGGTATATCAAGAAAAAAGAACCGCTTGACACTTGTTCGTGTATTTTGATGGCGAAGGATGGATATTGGACGCATTGAAAGTTGATATCTGGTGTAATCTGTGTTTTGCAGTTTTTCTCTGGTATGGCATTCGAATATCTTAAAGTCACTCTTGATCTATCTTTTGTCTTTTTGTCTAAAGAGTTGTAAATTTTGTGTAAATAATAGAATATGTATATTTGGTAGCAATTTTAGATGCTAAACCGGATGGTTCGGTATAAATCTTTCCAGTGTTCAAGACATAAACGTGAGATGCACCATAAAGAATGTTCCAATTTGTATTATGTGTATTTTTCCCCATCCTTACTTTCTCCTCATAATGGCTACGATGCTACGAGTTAATGTAACTAAATAAATCAGATAAGCAAGTCACACACCTTTTTAAACCTTTCAAATCTCCCAAACTGGACAAAATACAGAACAAACATTTGAAATTCTTGCACAAATATTCTTTAAAAAACCAAATTAAAGTTCCTGTGTTACTGCGTCGGTATTTCGTACGACAGGACCTGGACTATTCAACAACGTGTGAAAATCAAATCATGAAAGCAAGAAACAGCAAGACCCTCGATTAAAATAAAATAGATTGAGTTGGAATCGTTTTTGACTTCAAAGCATATCATTAATTTAATACATTTATGAAGTAATTACTCAAAACTTTAGTAAAGATATATTTACGATAGTAGTAATATAAAGACATCGCTGTCTTGTCTACGGTTTACAGAAACCTCAGTTTCGTAGCTCCTATGTAACTCATCTTCATTTAGCTATTTCAATAAAATTGTTTCAATGTCAGTTGAGGACCTCTACAGTAGACAGCACTTTACGACGCATAAAACCGTTGCTTTAATTTAATTTTATTATCTACTCTAAGTTGCTGCGGTCTATTACGGAAAAATAATGAAAAATGAGAAGAAACGAGACCTCAAATGGGGAAAGGCCCTTCGTTTAGCGTTTATTTAACGCAACTCACAGCAATTTGTTGAAAACGAAAACAGCTGGATGGAACACGTTCAGCTATTTTTGTACCTTTTCCCTTCTCCAAACGAAACATACTTTCAGCGCCTCCTGTCGTAGCAAAGAAGAGGAAAAATGCGCAGAAAAGAACAGAAGAAAATGGCTCTGTTTTGATATAACTTTTCTTGTTTCCCTTTTCATTGAACCCGCACTTTCTATTTGCATTCCTCAATCAGATTCGGTGATGGCGCTGAATGATGGGTGAGCATGTAATCTTTGCCGTAGACGCAGACGGACAAACGCACCGTGTTTCATATTATTTTACGCGTAGTTTTTGCAAAAGGACACGGCCGCTCACAATACAACCTTGAACAGGGGTCGGCATCCTGATAAGAGGTACAAGAAAAACGACCCATCATCAGCCACATTCCCGAACAGGAAACAAGACAGACAGAAAGGCGAAGGAATTTCAATACAAAAACTACACAGTCTTTTCTCTGCCGAACGGGTATTATCCTTTTCTTCGCTCTCTGGTAGCCTTTTTTCTGCCTGTATGTGTGTTGTTCTTTTATTTTTTCTTCCCAAAAATACCCATGAACAAATGCTTCATGTTCGCGTGAGTTAGGATGCTACCCTCCGCGAACAATCGACACATCCCTTTCGGCGCCCATCGCCCCCATTGTCCATTGTAAATGAGAAGTTCCTTCGAAGGGCCCCCGCATACACCTTAGCGATTTGATCCTTTTTTTCCACCCGCATAACCTTGGTTACCTCTCGAGAATGACATATGTGAGTGAATTATTTAGAATATGCTTCTGAATGGAAATCCATAAATAACACAAATGAAAAATGACCAGCGTCAGGGGTGGGAAACAAGAAAATCGCGCACCGGAAAAAAAGCTTCACTGCTGGGTGGATGGAAAATGCGCAGAATGTGCTCTGGTAACGATCTGTGCGATTTATGTATGACAAATCGCGCCATGGCAGGATCGGTAATTGTACGGCAACGGAAGGATAAGCTTGATGCTTAGATTCAAACAACACATGCCAAAAAAAAAAGCACAACACAGTGTAATGTCCTCGTGACGTAGTGACATATGGGCTAAATGGATGAGTAATCAATCCAACAAACCAACTAAAGTATTGATCCTTTGTGTTTGACCTTTTGCAGCACAAATAGTGATAGTGTTTTGATGATAGTAATATTGTGTCATGTTCGATCAAATAAACTTTTTTCATTCTAAAATCTGATCGAGTTCATCTTCTTCTTAGACGCTACAACTTCTGCCATATGATCATACCCAATTTCGTTTCCACGGCGTGCCGATTTATTATCGAATAGTTTAACTTCGAGTTTAAATAGTTTAAATTTGTTGTATGATGTAGTCTATATGAAAAATCGATTTCATTTATGATCACATTTTACATTTTTGTTTAAATAGACTTTCAGTTTCATAAGTGTATGCAGGATACTTCATGCAAAGGTATTTGAAACTTTTTTGTCAAGAAAATTTTAAAACCTCTTATGATTTGGGAAAAATGTTTTTTTATTGAAAATCATGCCCTTTAACATTAGTGAAACTTTTTTTCGCCGAAACTAACATCGATAGATGATAACGCTTAATTTTTTATAAACTGTTGGTGTTTTTTGGGGCCGGCGTATACGATAGGGCCGCCGGTCTTCACACGGCAGGACCAGGGTTCGAATCCCGTCGGACCGCTTCCCCGTACGAAGGACTGACTATCCAGCAACGGAAAACAAATGAGTCAAAGAAACCCAGTTATATGGCTGGCAAGCCAAGACCACACGAGGTTGTAGTGCCAAGAAGAAGAAGAAGAAGAAGAAGAAGTGTATGTTAAGATGAAATAAAAGCAATTTTGCGTCTTTCAATGTTAGAGATAGGCTGGATGTTTGGAATGAATCTTTTCCTTTGAGTTTCCTCCCTGGAAGCAGTCAGGAGGGATCCTGAAAATATCTTTCTTGAAATGAATCGATTAAGGAACTATATGCCATGTTGCTGCAGCCTGTTGAAATACACAGTCGTTCATGTCATTCGTCTAATATTGCTTACAAACAACATCAGAACTTTCCAGTTCATTTATATATGGTAGATATTATCTTAGACGTACTTTTATAAAGCATCTGCTTACTTGTAATATAGAATGATGAGTCGAGACTCGATGAGGTGTTTATTGTATGAAAACTCGCAGAAAAAGAGAGCTCAAAAAAAAACCTATCCACGGTTTTTTCCTTTGACACACACGTGCACACATGCACTCAAGTGTGTCATACCTTCCGTTTATGATTCGTAGTGCTCTTCTTAGTGTAGTAATTCATATGTGTGGGTATTGGAATATAACTATAGTTATTTGAGAAAAAAAAACTACGGAACTACCTCGAGGTGTAATAATCCACAAAAAGATCTTCAGTTTGGGAATGGTCCAGCCGAATAACGATAACAAGAAATAATAATTAATTGTAGAACCCAATAATCGGTTTTAAAACTAATAAATACTATTTCATTTTAAAACATTGTTATTATGATATATTCGTCTGTTATCCTTTTGTGACCTTAAAATTATCTCTTTTTTTTCTTCTTGAATTATAAACTCGATGCAGTCTTGGCATGTCTGTGTCCTGGTTATCTCAAACCTTATTTTACCCATAGCGTAACGATAATCAGTCTTGCGTAAAGGAGAACGATCAAAATGGGATTTAAAACCGGTTATGTTTTGTCAGCAATCGACTCCTCTAGAGTTCTAAGCTTTGAATATGCGTGATTTTTTTTCAATTTGATAGTTTTTTCCTCCTGTTTATATTTCTTTTAAAAACTGTAAACTGGGTTACTGTTTTATTTCAAACAAACACTCACACTCCCCAGTGTTCGATGCTTAAAGTGCACGGTCTAGCTTTTTCACTGCCATACTAACCGACCCGATTACCAGCCACTCTACGTTATCTCGTTACTCGTGCTCTCTCAGCTGTTATGTACAGTGTACCCAGGCCCCTGTTGTTAACCGTGCTCATTTCCGGAACAATGATCAGCACAAACATAATCGTCAGGTTACAACTTTACACTGCACGACTAGGTACCGCGTCGTGGTGCCGGTATCGAAACCATGCACAGCGACCGAACATGCAATGTCACACGCGCGCAATGTGATGGAAAGTTAACGAAGGTGAAAATTTGTTTGTCGCATTTGGTGCTGTCTGTTTGTTTGTGTTCTGCTACATCCAATGGCGGACAAAGTACTGCGTACATTTGGCACTGAACTTGATAAAGTTTTGGGTAGTTTGTTAATTAACTTTATCGTTCGATGCGTTACATGAAACGGCAATAATGATGCACTTTTCCGCAGGCGAGAATCGTTCCAATTCGTTTTCAGTAGCGATAATTTGAAGGACTAAATGAATGTTTGCAACGATTTACAATTATTTGAATGAGTATTTACAGAACCAAAGCAAACAAAAGCGATTTATTTGTGCATTCAGCTGTTAACCGATGCTTTACTAGGTAACTAACTTTGCGGAAGCTCTTCTGGAGCTTCAAAAGTACTCCATGAAACACAGCGTGTGTTTTATGTCTCACAATTCTTACAGAAGATCGCTTAGCAGCTATTACCCGTAGTAAATAATCTATTCACTTGCCCGGATTCCGCCCGCACGACCCAGCTATATCTAATTATTAATGAGATTAATAGTTCTCTTGTGAGCTTAATGTCAAGAGCAGGATTCCTGCTTCGTCTTGTTACCTAAGGAAACCCATTTACTTACTCCTGCGGTCGATGAGAGCACACTACCCGTCTGCTATAACTATCACTGACGAGAAGGTTCCAACCGATTGGATGAAAACTTTGCACCAACTCAATTCCTGCCGGAGTACTTTTCGCCAGCTTATCAAACTCTTCGACCGTACCAATTTAAAGTCTTTTACCACTCGGCGTTGGCATATTAAGCAGCACGTGCCCATTGGCGAACGAAGCGTATGGAACAATGACAACATCATCCTTTAAATGTGAAGATTCCTATTTGAATTGGAAATTCTAAGGACACACCTCCCGATACTTTCCGAAACTCCAAACTTCTAATGATAGATATTTACTGTCTTCCGACCTTGTGTAGAGCTTTTGGGACTGGTTCGGTTGGAGTGCCGTACGAATTCCATAATTTTACTAATTGGAAGATAACTCAAACTTGGCCTTGGAAGGGAAGGCCAAGGCACTAAAAGAGGACCTGTTCGATAACGGAATATGCAAAACTGTTTAAATATTTACATTGCATGCCACAGACACATAAATGCCTCAGTGAAGGAACAGCGGCAACAGTTCAAAAGGAAAGCCACATAAAGCAGAACAGTTAAAGAAATGTTCTGCCAACTGTTGTCCCAAAGTTTGATCCATGTTGGGTTTTTATCATTTGTATACAGAATAATTTAATGACATTCTTTAATAAAAAAAAATAATTTCACTTTTCAATTGCATCTTCCATAAAACAACTTAAAAAGTTTTTCTAGACGTAAAGTTAGCAATTTGCAGCTAACTAAGGACAACAAATTGTAACCATATCGGATTGGATATTTATGCCCGCTACATCTGCATCCGCTGGAGTGTCATTAATTCCAAACACAACAAACACTTTTCGAAAGTTGAATTAAATTTATACCCCTAAAAACTGCACCACTTGGTGGTGCCCTTGCTTTTTGGCAATCAGCAGCTTCGGCAATGTTATTATTCAATAAGCCAATCGCTCTTGCCAAACACGTCGCTCCGCTAATGAAACAATGGGAAGCGTGCAAAGTTGTCCGCCCCGAAGTTGGGCTGGAAATTGATAGCTTTAAGTTGCCGTTGGATCTGTGTGTCGGTTATTATCGCGCCCCTTAACCCAAACGCGAAAGAACGCTTCTGCAAAGTGCAATAAAATCACAGCCATTTTGCTATTTGCTCCCACCGTTGCAAGCTCGCAACCATTCAGATCGAAATGAAACGAAACCCACCGAAAGGAAGTGCTGTGGAATGGATAAACTTTTCTAAAACCATGTTACCATACCGTGCGTCAGACGTCTGCGATGGTGTGGCGGTGGTGGTGGTCCAGGGTGGCATAGGCAAACGCCAAAGTTCAAATGGGATGTTTTTTTTTTTGTTTTCATGTGGGAAAAAGCGTAAAAGTTGCTTGGCCAACTTGGGATGGAACAACTTTTCATCGCTTTTCGTTTGCCTCGCTGGTTAAGCTTTAAAATGTGCACTTCCGTTTCGTTTCGTTGGTAGAGCTGGTCCGGTTTTTTTTTTCTGCCCAGCTGCATTCGAAGTGCATGAGAGAGTCTTTTTACTCCGGAGCGTTGGCGGTCCGTAACGATTGGCAGACCGTCGCAATGGTTTGGCTGGTTTGGTTTTGGTGGTGGCGTGTAAGGATGTACAAGTGTGATCCATAGCGTAAACTATTTTATCCTCCCTATCGTACAGTAACTGTCGTAAACATTGGAATCATATCGTTTCAAAGGTTTCGCACTGGTTGAACAATAATCCCACCCCGTACTACAGCAGGCTTTTATTGCGATGAACGTTGCACTTGATCGTACTAATGAAATTCTTCCTCTCTTTCACAGATATCCCAAGCCGGGCACAAGCAACCCTACGGTCACACTAAACGTGGCCGATCTGACCGACCCGAAAAGCATCCGAATGAACAAGCTTACTCCACCACCGATCCTACTCAATCAGTAAGTAATTCTCCAGGGCGACAGGAAGAGGGCAAAAACAAAATCACTTTTTATAATCCGTAACCCAGCGCGTATAAGGGTACAAGTTTTAGCAAACTTTTTAAGAAACTTCCCTTGGCGGTTTACAGCTTGCGAGAATCACTTAGGGTGTGTTTTTGGATTTGCAAAAAAAATGGCAAGTGATTGAAAAATATGTAAATCACTCGCTGGTGCAAGTGAATACCAAATGGAGGCATCGAAATAAATTCCAAACATAGACAGTAGGGGGACAACACTTGGATGATCTTTTTATAGGATGTTTTCAAACAGAATGAACTTTTTTTTATACATTTAAGGGGTCACATCTTTATGAGTTTAACACAATAATTTGAATTGAATATGTCAAAAGTAAAAAATAACTCGTTTATGAAGAATCAATTCAATAATCTTACTTTCAGTAAAATATAATTTCGAATGATTAAATTACAGTTTTGTTGTTGGTTTAATGGCATGTTATGACATGTCTCCACTTATTTATACTGCATAGCAGTGTATACCCTAGTCCTTGCTACGAGGGAACCTTGCTCACAACAAAAAGTCTAGTTGAGCAAATTCTTCACAATATGGCAAACAAATTTGAGGTATCTGGGCTACATCCAAGATCTATCAAAAATATCGCCTTTGTGCTAGATGAATAATACACGAAAGTCGATACGGCATCACACACAGGAACTCAGCCTCTCGCAAGCTCAAACTTTATAAATTCTGAGAATAGCAATGGCTATGGTCTGCACCGACTCAGTCGCTTAAGTTTAACTGTCATAGACTACACTGTGTTTTTGCTGATTAGGTATAAGAGTAGTTGAAAACTGACCCACATTTTCTTGAATTCAGCAACGTTAAACCATTTCTGGTCTTTCCTGGACTTGCGAGGTTAGTTAGCACTAAAAATTGTTGTAGTTGGGACAATGCCAATCCTCACGATGAGATAGTGTAACTGATCCCGTGTAGGTCTTTTTCTTATTTTATTTTTTTATTTTTAATCTGTTCTGGGTGTTCTGAAAGTCGACATTGTTATATGAAAGTTTGACCTCTTGGAAACACTCCACCAAACAAAGTTAAACCAACTGTTCAATATCTCGCATACAGTATCATTCAGACCACTCTATAGATGGATCATGTTTAATTGAAATTCCTTCACAGTAAATAACACTATTTATATATTTCCATAAGGTTTTTTGCGTGCAATCTGGCCCGTGTGTCAAAATGAGTCATAATTGCTTTTCGTGGTAAACATACATCCAGTAAGCTAATATAAGTAAGGTCCTGATAATGCGTTGAGTGCACAGCTTTATGTGCGTCTATAAAATTACAAAAGTATAGTGTAATTCTATGATCAAACCTATAAATTGTGATTGTATATCAAACCTATAAATCTAGGTTCTCTTTTTATAACAAATAATATGTTATGCGGATTGACAATTTATGGACATTAACGATAATAGCAGAGCTGTTACAAACATTTCCCAAAACATTATAGACCGTAGCTTACCGAGCGTCCTTGCCATATAAAGCCATGCTAGCATGTGCCACATCAGTATTACTTACGCCATGTTAATACGTGCAGCATTGATCTTCACCATCATCACGGTGGTACTAGCATCCGGTTTCGGACACACCAAGTTAAAGCCTTTGCAGAAACCGTTGTTTATAAACAAAGTGACAGCTTTATTACAGTCCATCCTCACTGCTGTACGAGATCCTCAACCCATCATCATCGTTCATCCATCTGGACAGCATTTTGCCGAACTGTTTATTAATGATCTTCTGCGATCGACAAGCGCCATTCGGAATCCTTTAATTTACTACCACAAAACATCAGTGAAACTAAACGAAATATCTAGTGAATATACTCTCTTGTTCAAAACAAAACTGTGCATTGTTTTCGAGAACAGTATTACTGATGAGAGTCATCTAGACGAACTGCTTTACTACACTCAACAACCGTATTGGGATCACAATGCGTACCTAGTGATTCTCTGCCAACATGTCGCATCCATTAGCACGAAACATTTGCTCGCTGGGATCGTTCACAAGCTGAAAATGTTTGGACTGTACCGAATACTGTTTTTGGTCGTAAAATTACACCCAGAAACGTTCAGCTTACACTCTGTCAACCCGATCACAAATCAAACGCTAACGCTGCCAAAAAATGAAACCAACTTTACCCGCTTATTTCCCGATTATTTGATCGATCTGCAAGGCTTCGAGTATTCGATCGTGGCTGCGCATAAGGATCCCCTGCTGATTGCTGGTCAGCTGTATGGTACGGAAGCTGATTTAATGCGAGACATTGTACAGCACCAGAATGCAACCTACCGTCTATCGATCGAAAAGAAAGTTTCGGACCGCTTTATCGCGCTTGGATTGGGAGATCTTTCCTTATCGAAAGCATTCTTGGTCGGTACCACCGTTCGACAGTTTCACGCCATTCCAACGCACGGTGGCATCTGTGTTCACATACCGACTGGAGACATGATAAGTTTGATCAAGTTTTTCATCAAACCATTTCATTACGACATCTGGGTATGTATAGTGGCGTGTGTCGCGATGATACTGCTGACCAAAATTGTTTGCCGCGATAGGATCACACTAAACGTGGGTTGCTTTCTCGGCGAAACACCCGGCAAATGGGCACGGTTCGGTGGGCATGATCGCGTACTGGCGGTTATGCTTGCCTTACTCATCCTGTTCTGCCATACCATCTACGAGAGTCAGATACTGTCACTGATTGCACTGCGTGTGTTCGAGAAACGTATCGAAACGGTCGATCAACTGCTTGCAATTGACTATCATTTTATGGCACTTCCGGCAGTTCGACAGTTTGTAATTGGCATCTTTCCCGTGGTTGAACATCGCATTATTCCCGTCATGGTAGCACCGGTGTTAATCGACCAGCGTGAAGTCCGTTCCGAGCGAATTTGTGCTTTGGTGCCATGCTCTAACCGAGTGTTTGAAAGCTTTCAGAGCAATCATCAGGGTGGAAACTACTACATCATGCGCGATACGTTCGTTCCGTTGCTGGAGTTTATCAGTTTCAATCCCTATACGATACTGGAACTTAAGTATCGTACCTATCGGTAGAATCTGCTGGAAGGTGGACTTTACAGCCACTACGACGCGTGGTATTATCAGCTCGAGCAAGAAATGAATCATAAAGATATAATTAACCAACAGACGGGAGTGCTTACAACTGACACACTGGAAGCCATTTTTCTGCTCTACCTGTATGGTGTTGGGGTTGGCGGCATTGTTTTAGTGATGGAAAATTCGTTTCATTATTGTCCCATATTCATAAAACGCTCATCAAGATGGTGCAAGAAGTGAATTCAGTTTTCCATAGTTGAGTCATCGACAGCTTAAAAGAAAAACTTGAATCCAAATTCAATTAAATTATAACTCATTTTTAACAACAAACGATGAAGCTTGCTGCATTATACAACACTGATTGTGTGATCGTAATCCCTCTAAAAATATGTTTTTGATATGAAACGCAAAATAAAGTAACTAATGCTAAACCTCATTGATTATTTAATTAAATTCAACAGAGCTGTCAATTTTCAATGCACTACAATACTACAATTAATTTCGCTCCAATGCTCACACAAAATATAAACAGAAAATGTTCATTCCTTCCCAGCAGCGTATTTAGCATGAAACCGATCTACAAGCGCCCGATAACAAGCTGCTTTGAAACACAATCTTTCGCATTGATTATGACGACCTCTTGTACATACAAAACTTGCTCTTCTCGCTGCAGCGTAACCTCAGCACGAAACAAAACTCAAACAAAATTACAAAGTTTCCGTTCAATTGAAATATTTTACTCGCAGCTTACGGAGCGTGAAGGCTGCCCTACCCCAGGCTGCATATCGATCCGCAAGTTTGGAACGGTATGATCTTCACAATTTCTCGCGAGCGATCGATCGGAACTGGAGGAACGAACGGTTATTTACATAATTTTCCAGGACCGAAACAGCAGTTCCTAGAGCTGATGGATGCTAGTTTGTCGCTTCGCGCATTAATCATACCGACGCCAGGTTCTGGGCAGTAAAGCGGAACAAAGTTACAGAATTATTGCATGAATTATTGAGCAGAGTATGGCATGAAAACATAAATTGTATCAGCAGAATTTTATAGTTTACGATTGCAATATCACAGCAACTCCTTAATTGAGTCAAACATTGTTCACAAAAACCCATCAATTTACCACCATATTGAGCGCGGCAAATAAAATTCCAATCACTGCACCAAAACCAATGCTTCCATATCTGTCAGCGGCTCTATTTGCGGTGCTCAATTAATCTAGTAACACACACACCGAAACCGGGTCGAGATAAAACCGAAACTCGCCTAACAATATGTCCATCTGTTTACTTGTGTTTCTTCCTTTCTTGCACAGAGAGCATTACTTCACCAGCGCGTCCTGGGTGTCACCGTCGGAGGTCAGCGTAGTTTGGATGAACCGACCCCAGAACCTGTCGGTCGTGACGCTGTGCAAAAGCCCGATGTGGTACTGTCAGGAGGTAATTTGTCTTCCAAACAGCATTATCCTTGTCTATTTGCTTCCCATTGCCCCAATGCGACCGACAACGACAATCATCATCCCGTCTGATCGTGGTCGGGTTTTTGGGGAAAACCCAAAAGAAAGGGAGACACCGTCAGAAATCTGGCGATGGCTTTATTCCACCGGTATCTCCGGTCACAAACGGCAAAGCAAACGAAGCAAACTAACAGCTACAGCGCTACAACACCATCACAACCGTCACAGATCAAATGCATACGACTAAATCTCACCGAGATACTTAACATCCAATGGTCGCCCTCTTGCACGTACCAGTAGTGGCCAATGCACTCCTCCAAACCGACCTATCCCATTGTCCTCGCTATTACGAACGTGAGACACCGACCGTTTGCTGTACGAACGTGGGGACGTGTAAAAGCTCGACAATTCAGCACAAGAGCTTCGCCGTTTTTTCGTTCCCTTTTTGTATGTGAATCTCTAAACGAGACCGTTGCATTTCAACTGTGAAATTGAAACAATAAATCTCTGACCAACGTTTTGGTCAGCACGTCACCATTCCAGCGAGTGGGTGGCAGGTGCGATAAAGACGATGCTGTGTGTGTAAAATGGGAAAATCGGAAGGCCAATCAAACCGTTACCATTTTCATCCGATGCATTCAACTGCGCGACCACAACCTAATGACATTTTTTGTTTTAGTTTTGGTGTTCCTTCCAATGGGTGGAAAACTGTAAAGTAAAGGAGCTTTGGTGACGAAAAGCTTCCTCCCGCACACGTACACGGATTAGCATTGGCCGTAGGTACGGTCTGACCTTGGACTGGAAGGTCCTACCCCGAAAGCGTTAGATCAAAGCCCGAAAGGACACATGAATAGAGACAGGACACTAAAAGCGACATCATCCACTTTGCAATGTTTGTGAATTAAGCAGGATTTATTCGAGTGCGTCTCACCGGCTTCTCCTTTCTTGCCCACCCTCACTATAGACACATCGGATTAGTGGCGATGGACGTGGCTGGGTCGACGAGATGTCTGTACCGTTCTTCAGCCTTAATGGCAGCTCGTACATTGCCATCTCGCCGTTGCGCGATGGATCTGCAGGTAGGTTTTACTGTGTGGTTTCCTTTTTTATTTCACCTTTTGCATAGAGAGCGTGTGTGTGTGTGGATTTTTTTCTTTTACTTTTTACCCACCCGCTTACCAGATACTACCGGATGTTAAGACACTTCCCTTACCGGAGGTATTCACGTGTATTAATTATTTAAGTGTGTGCATAATTTACCGACTTACTTTTAGCAGCTGTTCTAATTTTGTACGTTATCTCGGCTAATATGGCTCAAATCATTATTCTATCTGTAAAGTTGCTAAGCAATCATAGCGTTAAAAAATCAACGATATTTCTAAACATATTCTAGTCGTTATTAAGGTATAAATAACTTCATGAAAAAGATAAAGTTTCTTACGAATCGAATACAATTTGAAAGGTTTAACAATTTTTTTTATTTGCTATATTAAGGTTATCTATTGTAGTGCAAAAACGCGATTATTTCACTAAAGTTGAAAATCACATCAAAACAATTTACTTCCATATAAATTCTGATACCCACTTCTTATCAACCGCATTAGCGGTACCGCTAAAAGCATCTTCGGTGTACAATCTAATGCTAAAGATATGTCATCTTGCCAATTTGTAGCTCTGCGGATCACAAATGCATACACTTAGCTCCGGCAAACCTTACGAAGCCATACGTTTTCCCTACCGGACAGGCACATCATTCATTCTGGTTCGACTGATGTACCGCAAATAAAAGTAAAAGACCCTCAGAAAACACACACACACAATTTCTCTGTTTCTCTATCTCTCTTCATTCCACATAGCCTAACGAACCGAAGATGGATGTTTCGTTTGATCCGATTCGGTTTCCAGCTATCCGGAAGTTTCTCGGAGGATTTAGCTCATTATTCAGCCACTCCATTATCGTTGTTCATATGATATCCTTACCGCTTTACGCTATCTTTCCACTCCCATTCCGACGCAGGACACTTTCGGCACCTGGTACACGTGCACATCGGCAAAAAGCGCATCATACCGTTGACTCATGGCCGGTTCGAGGTTAATAAAATTCTCCACTGGGATCAGGCGAATAATTTCGTGTAAGTTGTCCGAACTGCGAAAGAAGTGCTTCTCCGTAGGGTGGATGCGAGACTGGTGGTGGTAATTTATGATCCTCGGCCTTATTTACGGCACGCTTTCCATGCTGTCGAAACTTTCAGATACTACCTCGGCATCCCGGAACATTCGCCGGCCCAGCAACATCTGTACCGGGCCTCCTCACTGCCACCCAAGCAGGGCACATCGCCTAGACCGCCGCGCTGTCTCACCTGCAGCCATCAGCACAGTTCGCATGCGCACGTCACGATCAAGGCGTCGAACCGTGTGCAGCAACAGTGGAACGACGATTGGGAAGACATCGAGGACGAGGAGGAAGAGTACGTTGAGGTGCCGATGACGACACCACCGTCAAAGCGGAAGCGAAAACCTTCCGAGCCGGACGTTGTGGCACCAATGCCACCGATGCCCTGTCAGTACTTTACCGCCATCTTTGCGCCCAGCAATAGCGAGTACGCGTTGATCGAGTGTCTTGGTCCGATTGTGCCGTTCAGCGCCATCTATCGCATCGTGCCGGATGTAAGCAAGAGTCCCACGCAGGTGCTATACTACCTGCAAAACAATACGGCACTGGCCGACCGTATCAGTAAGGTGGCGCTGCCACAGGTCAAGTCCTTCCCGGTGATGATTTCGGGCGGGTATCATGCACAGGTCCGGCTGTTTTTGCCACCCGGCCTGCGGGAGGACGAGATTACACGCTATCCGATGATTGTGCACGTGTAAGTAATGTTACTTATTAACATTGATATGTTCAATCAAGCTTTTTAAATTTAAATAATAACTCGAGATCCATGAAATTTGATTTTCATTGTACAGATACTCTGGACCGGGCACGCAACTAGTGACGGACAAATGGCGTGTCGATTGGAACACCTATCTGGCGGGGACGAAAGATTACATCGTGACGCAGATAGATGGCCGAGGATCGAGTGGCCAGGGCTATCAGCTACTGCACGAAGTGTACCGAAGGCTCGGTACGGTCGAGGTGTCCGATCAGCTCGAGGTGGCCGAATATCTCCGAGACAGTTTGCACTTTGTCGATAAGCGGCGAGTCGGTATCTGGGGCTGGAGTTACGGTGGTTACACGGCGGCCCTGGCGATGGCCAGCCCTACCAGCCTGTTCCAGTGTGGCATCAGTGTTGCCCCCGTCACTAACTGGAAGCTTTACGGTATGGACTCCAAGCTAGCATTAATCCTGTGCTTGCTGAGTAAAGATCATTTTGAGGATGTGTTCTGATTTTCTTCCAATATTCCACTGTTAGATTCAACGTACACTGAGCGGTATATGGGTATGCCGAACGTAACGGACAACTACAAGGGTTACGAGGATAGTGATTTGTCGAAGCACGCCGAAAAACTGCGGGACAAGCAGTTCCTCATGGTAAGCGGCCACACTCATACACGCACACACCAGTCCATTAGGATACGCATTAGCTATTACAGCAGAAAAACAAACGCAAAGGATCGATTGCATCCATAGCGTGTGCTAGATTACGGCTATCAACCTCACCGGGAAGGAAAGGCAATCCTTCATCGACCATTTTCCGCACACCCACATCCCCGGAGGGTGTCCGACGGCGAAGAAACAACTCGGCGAACATTTTCCCGTCATCGCTCGGGCAAATTTATGTTTCCGAACCCTCCGCTCGGCAAAAGCGCAAAACCGCTGCCATTACATTTAATCAACCATTCGCTTCGCTTTCACCACTTACACTCACCCCTTTCGTTCTCTCCCACTCTTCCCCCTATCTACCTCATCCGCACGCGACAGGTTCACGGTACGGCAGACGATAATGTGCACTTCCAGCAGAGTATGGTCTTTTCGAAGGCGCTCTCCAGCAAGGGCGCCCTGTTCAAGCAGCTGATATATCCCGACGAGGGCCACAATCTGGCCGGCGTGAAGAAGCACCTCTACCGTTCGATGACGCTCTTACCGGAAGCTGGTAAGTTAGCTCGAGCGCCGAGATTGTGTGGAAAGTGCCCGGATAAATCTTGAACCGAACAACGTCCTCCTCCTCCCATTCTCGGTGGGTCGCGATTAATGGGAGGAATATGGGAGGTTGGGTAGGGTCGAGGCTTTACTATTCTTAACAGCAGTAAATTGATGCTCAGCGCAATACACTTTACGAGGTTTGACGAGACTTTACCAGTTGTGATGATAGGCATGAGCTTTGGCGCCATCTGAATTGCAAATGACTTGCGGTATTCGGTGTAGGGGTACGGCTTGCGCTACAGTAAAATCGAATCTTTAACCTTACCAAAAACACTGAGAACTGTTTTTCGTTGTCACAATTGTGGTTCGTTCGCTGGGAGAACCCAACAAAATTCGGCAAAACTGATATAAAATAAAACTTTTTCAGAATTTTATAGCCAGGATTGTATCATAAATCATAATCCGATTCTGACCAGATCAACATTGGTACTGTGAAATAATTCTAAAAGTCTTCCATCCGTGACGCTTTGCGATCTCTAACTTGTTTATTCCGACGAGTTTCTAATAGCGATAACTCGTGCAAAAAAAACCTCAGCTACAAATCGTTACTAATAGTTTATCCGTTTATTGGAAATTTTTGCCAAATCTGCACCCTCTCCATTAAATGAACAGTGTCATTAAAAAGTTTCACCCGCTAAACAGCTTGAGAAATTAATTTCGTAAAACGTTCCCATGAAATATGTAAATGCATAAATTATTTTCAATCGCCCACGGTACAATCCAATAGTGCACACCCGAACCGTTACCAGTAAAGCACTCTTGTTTGTCACGTATACGCGTTGGCCGTGAGTCGGACAAGGAGTTTTGATACCTTAATTAACATTCAAAATCGCAACTTCATACGCGCCGAACTTCCAAACCGTTACTGTTGCCAGACACGTTACAGGTCAGAGTAAATAAAGTTTTATTTTTGCCTCTTTCCGTGTTCGCATCTCACACCACACGCGAGCAGGGAAAGTTTTCCTCGGCCCGAACCCGGGCCTCGGGTCTAAATCTCCCGCCAGTGTTTCATTAATAATAATGCTCTCTCACACTGGCGGTTGCTGATGTCGATGTGCTGCGAAGAAAGCGTTTCGGCAGGTCGGCCGTAGAGGACGTACCATGCTTGGGGCGTACCGGCACCAGTTTGGTTGATCGATATCGAGCAAACATGCTGATAAATTAAGCCATTTGCCCTAAGTTGACCCGCCCGCTCTAATAAACTGGCATCACATCATTTCAAACGACAACAGTGGCTCCGTCCGTTCGCTTCACTATGTGCTGGGCGCGTTCTTCCGGGGAACGCCTTTCGATCGAAAAACTTGCCTCCTTCAGTGTCGATTATTTAGCTGCTTCGTTTGTATCGTTTTGCTGCCCGACTACTAACACGCACTTGATCTTTCTCCCTATCTTTCACACTCTCTCTCTCTCTCTCTCTCTCCCTCTCCCTTCTAGGTACCGCTGGACGTAAAGCCGGGCCTGGGAAACGGTGGTTCCAGTGATTAATATTTGCTTGATTACTTCGGTGCTACTGATTCAGCTTCAAGTTTCATGTAAAAGTTTCTCACTCTTCTCTAGCAAAACGATTCCTTTCTACACTTTCTAACTGGTGCGTATCGGAGCCTACCGGACGGGGGGGGGGGAACCCAAAAAACCAACCAACATCTACCAAGGAAAAAACATCAACCCGCGCAAAAAGGGTATTCAACATTCATGGCCACAGTTCGCTTTGCATGGTGGATACCATCGTTTGGGCGCTTTGGTACACGGTTCTTGCCCTTCTTTCTGCAACACCTTACCATCGTGTTCAACCCAGATCAATCTGCGGGAACCCATCAACATCCACATCACCATCATCATCGGCAGGATGTGGTACCACCATGGTACACCGAGAGGCCGTCCGATTACGCACGGAAGCTTACAGAACACGACTTTCAAGCGTAGGAAAAACAAACACACGCTCAGTGAAAGAGTAAAGAAAGGAACCGAAATAACAAATAGGAAACAATACGTTACACACAAACTTGTAGTTGAGCCAATTTCTGCGTAGTATCTGAAGTAGGATTTCTTCACATTCACGGTGACTAAACTCACACACTTTATCTCTTACACTCTCTCTCTCTGCATCTGCACGCACACAGTGTGTGGTGACGCTGGAGAGAGAGAGAGAGATACGAAGTAGGGAGAAGTAAAAAAAAAAGTGTGCGCGGATGCTCATGGGGTGTTGTTTGGTCTGGTGTGGCGTTCAACATCCTTTGCCATGCCTGTGTCAAAATTCAGCCCATTGCATTCACTTCAGTGAGCAAATACACTGCATCATTAAAAACTGCTCGTGACGGTACGGTTCCATCGGTAACGTACACGAGCACAACAGCACACCATCGCCACAGACGGTACGCAAACAGTCGCGTAACGTTACACACGCGGATGTGTATAGCAATATGGGAATAGCGGGACGGGAATGAGCTGGAAGTACATATTTGCGCGACTTGCTCACAGTCGGATGTTGGCACGTTTCTGAGCTTCAGTACCCCCGCCGGGGATGAAGAGACTGCGAATCGGGTGAACGGCTTTAATTGCCTTCCAGTTCACTATTTCTGACAGCGCGCTCTCTTTCTATCTACAATAAGAATAAGACGTGAGTGTAAAGTAGTAGTTTGAAAGCTGATACAAACTACAAATACAATAATGGGCAACGACCGCGAATGAAGCATTGGAAAAAACAAAAAACAACCCAACAGAAATGACAGACCGAGCAAAAGATGAAAAATATGGTTGTGACAAACTTAAACGAATCATACAGAGCATGGGCGAATTACGATCGGTCGAATAAAGAAAGATATAACACCCTGATAACAATCAACGCTCTTTTTGTGAGCGCTAATTCAGATGTGGTTACTTAGAGGTCAATACTCTTGAGAATCCATCGGTATAGCTCCACTGACAAAAATGGGTATAGTTGAATGTTTTTTGGGTGTGTATTAATTCCCAAAGGATTCACCAAAAATCGATCTATTCTGCCCTGTCAATCCCAGAGCTCGATCCCCACTCTCTGTCTCCCTTTACTCTCACTAAATCCATCGGTATAGCTCCACTGACAAAAATGGGTATAGTTGAATGTTTTTTGGGTGTGTATTAATTCCCAAAGGATTCACCAAAAATCGATCTATTCTGCCCTGTCAATCCCAGAGCTCGATCCCCACTCTCTGTCTCCCTTTACTCTCACTATTTTACCTTCTCTTTCCTTGTTGAAAACAAAAAAAAAAACTGTACATATAGCGAAACGAACGTGTGATAGTGCGACCAACGTGTAACCCCCGAGGATGCAGTCTAAAGAAGGGACGCGTGCAATAACAATTAGTGCAGTACGGTAACAGTGGTAAGACATAAACGCACACTGTACTGTACCCCACACCGGTTAACCATATTCCGACACCGACAGTGGCGTCTCCGGTGAGCAACTAACAGAAAAGGAGTTTAAGCAAACAAAATGTCCCCCCGGAGTAAGTTTGGGAAGTGATGTAGTTATATAGAGTGGTATTGTGTGTAAATTTATCTAGACGAGATAACAAGAAAAATCCCAAATTCTTATGCAGCCATTTCTGTGTGGGATGTGTGGGATGTGGCAGCCATGGTAGGCTGGCGCTCACCATCACAATCTCATTTCATTTTGGTCACTATTGAAACAAGATTTTTGAATCGGTTGATCGCTTTCCAGCTCAACATTTAAAGCAATAACAGTAGAACAAAAGAAGCCATATCAAACTACCTGGGCACTGTTCTGAAAACCACAACGCTACACAAATACATTGTAAATTGTTATCTCTACCGCAAGCTGACAACGCGTTTCTTCGCTCTAACCATGTTTTTTAATCACGTGGAACAAAATATATAAAACCTCCCGAACCCATGCGACCTAATCGCACTCATCTATCTCTACCCTACAGCGATCCCCATAGAATTATTTGGCCAGGACAGCCCAAAATCGTCTCCCTTTCTTTTTTTTTGGTTCTTGATGTTTTGCACATTAACATTTCTGTACCTCGCCCTGAACCCTGTTAGGTACGGTGCTGTGTTGGTTGGTTGTTTTAAATTTAATTAACACTCCGATGGTATCATCCCGGAAAACCACCGATGGTCACAACTCAAGGTCCTCGGGGTCTCCGGTCCGGTCTGTGGAACAATCCTTTGCGAATTCTAGCCCATAGACAGCTAGACAACCATCTGTTGAAAACAGGGGACATTTCCAAGGACGCTCATGCATGGCATGCGGTTTCCCGTTGAAAGCGAGATCCAATTTTCTCCAAACCAGAGAGATCTGCACATACACATACATCCCCAAGAACGCCCTCGCGCCGGAGCCAAAGTTCGGAGGACACAGATTTCATGGGTGTTAAATTAATTTACGATTATGATTCCGCTCGATTTCATACATTTCTGCCAACCGCACCAGCAACCGGGCTGCGGTATGGTACAATTGGCAATTTCTCGCACCGAACAACCGTACGACTTCCGGTGGCTCTCTTACAGCTGCCGTTACGATACCTTGCCAATCGAACGTACGGGTAGATTAAAGCTTAAAGCTCTACTGTCGAGCAGTGTCGAGTTAGAGTGTGTATTTGCTCTTTCTTTTTTTTGGTTTGCTTAATCCCGGGGCGACTTATTTGAATTTATGCGAACACTGTTGAGCGCTGTTGTAGCGTTATTGTAGAAGGCTGGACCTACCACTACCATCGTATCATCATTACAAGGCGTGTGACAACACGGAAGGGGTGGGACCTTGTTTCTGGCACGATTGATGGTAGTCCGTGTGACCGTGACGCACTTTTAAAATTGCTCTACCAAGGAGGAAAAATCGTTATTACAATCTCGATCGACCGAGACCGTGAGGGCGAGGGTTTTTTGCAAAATTAAATTCTCATCAATTTCATGATAACGCAAACTGGCGTTACCACATCATGTCTTGGTTATTTTCAGGCATGGTTTCTTCCAAATTATTACGCAAAAAAGCAAACATCTCATTTTTAAAATATTGTGAAATATTTTGCCCACA
>KZ063113.1:0-23050 GCA_002091835.1 Anopheles maculatus
CGTCAGAATTCATATATGCAGTTGCTCTGTTTGCTCTGTTTGCTTCCTTTTTTCTCTCTCTCTCTCTTTCTCTTTCTGCTACCACTTAACGTCTGAATATTTTAAAAATATATATATTTATATATAGATTTATATACGTTTTGTTTGTTGTTGCTGTTGTTTCAAATATATGTTTATAGGTATGTATATATCCGCTTTCATATATATATGTATGTATATATGTATATATTAAATGTTAACTCTGTTTCATCCATTTTCCATCCGTTTTACGCCAACTTTTTGTGTTTTTCTTTTGTCACCGTGTGAGTGTGTGGTACTGTGTATATTAGGGAGATATATGTGTATGTATTGTTGTTCTTGCTTTTTTGTATGGATTTTGTTTATTTTGTTTGTTTTTGTGTATTTTTGCAATTGGACACATTCTTTTTACCCATGTTTCTTTAGTTTTAGTTCCTCATAGTCAAGAAGAACTTCACTTTTCTCTTGATGGGTGGGTACAGTAGAGCTTGAAGGTGTCTCCTTCGCATCGGTCTACTAACCTAACATTTGCTAGTGGTGCTCTATTACAAGCACCCACACACCCACATTGACATGCACAGCTCCAATTCGTGCGGCGGACCGGCGCTTTACTTCTGTTCTGCCACTACTGCTTCCACTAGTAACGAATCATTTTTCTGGCTTTTTTGCTTGTTTAGTATTTTTCTTCTTCTTCCTCTCCTTTGCCACACATCCTCTACTCGCATTGACTCATATTGACAATATATTGCAAGCTAATAACAAAATCTCATTGATTATACGAGCACGGAGGAGCGCGCAGAAGCGAATGGGGAAGTGGGGGGAATCATTAAATTGATTCACTTATTGTATTTTACACAATTGGTTGGTTTCTTTTTCAGCGAAAAACTTTCGAGCGTCCACCGTTTTCTGCTTTTAACGTTAATGTGTGTGTGTGTATGTTAATGTTGTTACTCGACACTCCTTCGTTTTGCATTTTGCAAAAGTCTCTTAATTCACTTCATTCGCCCAACACCCAACACACCTTTTTTATACAACAAACAATATTTAATATATGTATTATTTCCAACCAAGTATGTTAGAGCGAATATGCGAGTTAGACGATGTCTTATGATTTTCACACGAGAGCGGGTGTGTGTCTGTCCTCCTTTGTCCGGTGCTAGGTGCCAACACAACCGGTCACCGTTGCTTCTTGTTTTCTACAATAAATAGATTAGTTAGTTACCGAATGTATATACCATTCACCATGAACCCATTGGGTTTAGAGAAAACACAAAAGAAAAAAAAAACAATTCATTAATCGTCCCTCGCGCACCCCGTCACCGCGCAACTTCCCTTGCGAGAACTCAACCGAGTGTGGGGGTACTCTTTTAAACTTCTCTAACCTACTTTCACATGCGCTTTCGTTCCTTCCTTCTTTCCTTTCTTTTGTCTTGAATCTTACTTATTAACAGCCTGAAGGAAACGTTTGTTTCATTGCATTCACGAGACAAAGACAATAAAATAGTTCGCTTTAGGCATGGTCTGTAGTACGGGCCAACAGACAGACACAGCGCTTCTTCCTAGTGGCAATTAAACAGAAAGGATAACAAAATATCCATCGAAAGAGTTTATGCGTCGGAAGGTGATATTCTGTGGCGTCGTTCTCGGCCCCATTCTAGTTTACACCGTAAACAATTGGCCACTGTGAACGACGACTCGGAACTGTACAAGCGAGACCCGGCGGAGTGAACCTTCCACGAAAATAGCAGACACATACAGCTGCTTTTAAGGTAATTGGTGATAATTTCGCTACTAAACGTTAGTGTTTTACATTTCAATCATTCATTCGTTTCACGGCCGATGCACGCTAGAGCATTTCGCTGGCTGGCTCGCATATCCTATGCTCGTGTTTTTTTTTGTGTAAAACCACAAAAAATGTAGAATTGAAAAAAGAATTTATCATTAAATTGTTTGTTTGTTTGTTTTTTTTTTCGTAGCATAATTTCTGTTCGTAGTTGTTGTTTGTGATCTTTTCCTTTTTTTTTTGCTAGAATATACATTAACCTAATGAACAGCGCGCACGCGCGCGCGCGCATAACGTTTGCGGAGTATCTGCACATATATATGTATATTCACCGGTTACCGGTGTTTCAAATTGGACTATTACTGTTAAACACATCCCCCACGTGGACGCTTTTTACCGCTCAGCTAAGGTGATGAGCAATTGTTTGTCTGCTATTAAACATACCATTCGATTGAATGAATTTTTTCTTCTTGCATGTGGCTTTCGTTTTGCTAGTGTTTGGGCCGCTCCCGTAGCCATCACATGTGCCAGTCAGCCACACTGGGTAACTAACAAAAAAAAAAAAAACAATTCTCAAACGCTAGATCGTGCTAGGTCTAATGAATTACAACGGAGTACTTTAACTGCTCATTTGCTTGCTCAGCAATTAAATTCAAACTAGCCAATAATAACGCGCTAACGGACACGGGCAGTCGGACGAAATTTAGAGTATTTGCCCGCTTAAGGGAGCTTCAAGGTGCTAATCGTACTAATATAGTGTAACATCATGTACAACATTACATTGTGTTTGCTTTTCTAAAATCAAAAGCAATGTCAACAGTCCTGCCACCAACAAGCTACTCGTCGTTAATTATATGTGGTTATAGTATATATTAAAAAGAAAAACAATGATAAAATTTGTAACCTATTACCCAAGCGTTCTTACTACCACTTCTTAACAAAGCTTTATAAGCGATAAAACGAAAAACAATATTAGCTGTGTATCTAACCTTAAAAACAAACTAGAGCAAAACATTTTTCCGTATCAGGGAAACCTAGCTTTTGCCCGCAGTAATTAAAAACCACTGTTCCTACACACACACACAGACACACCACACGATTTGACCGCTCGCAGCCAGACTATATGAATATGGTACGGTATACCAAACCAGCGATGCGATGGTAAAGTTTGCTATAAATGGTACTAATAAAACTAGAGCAAATTGAGCTAGCAAAACGGTGAGTTAAACACAAGTAACAATTGAATATTGTGGCAACGGCATCACTCGATACGTATTTCGTAGATCCCAAACTGTGGCTACTGTTTATAGTAACGTAACAATGATATATCGTTTCTTCCTATTTGCCTGATACGAACGAGCCTGTCAATAAATGGTAGCCAAATGTTTGCGATTTTCCTTCCGTGGCGACGAACATTTCATTCGCAAACTGGCTGGCGCACCGTGTCACGATTAGCAGTAGTACATGTTAGTGTTTACAGATCAGTCGATGATCGTTCTTAAGCGGTAAAAAAACCCTGAACCTTAAACAAAGCAAAATGTTTAAACACATTTCTTTTCTTTTCTTTTTTTTTTTTTTGGGGGGTAGGGAAACAAACAAACAATAAACTGTTGTAACAGCTCCTCTATAGATAATAAGCTAGCCCGTTTCACCTTTTCTAAGCAATACTTTAAAAAAATAATAAACGATGAGCAATTTTTTAGTGAGTTGCTCAAACAAAACAAAAACACGGGAAAAGCTAATGCTCTCTCACAGGAGGCACACAGGCTTAACACAAACAGCGGGGACACATTTTGCAAATGTCTACACCCCTTGCACAAATTCATATTAGTCGTTAGGCTTAAAATACAGTGCGGATTGTATCCTACGGGAGGGGATGTGTGTGGTCTGGCCGGCACAATCCTCGCCGTTTGCAGCTGCTGCTGTTAAATGTTAAATTCCATTCTCATCGTTCTGCAACACCGACGATACGAGCCGCATTTCAAGCTCGCGGATGTCGTCCGCCATACCAGCTTCGTACGAATCCTCGCTACTGCTACCGTTGCTGCTGTTCAACAGTGCACTGAGCTGGCTGGAGGAGTTGCTACCGGTATTACAACCGAGCAGAGGATCGTTGGCACCAGCTGTTGGGTGTTCCAAACCCACACCAGATACCGATGATAATGCTGACAGTGGCGAAGGTTTCAGACTGGGTGGATCCAGCAGATTATTCCACAAGGATGTTACCGTCTGATCGACGTGCAGGGAGGAGAGGGCACCATCGGAACCACCGGTCGATGATACAACCGACGGAGACGAGGAGGCCGTCACGGAGGTTAGCATTCCCGATTGAATCTGGAGGGAAATATCAAAGGGACTCAATTGTACAACACCTCCCAAACATGGATATCTGCCATATCAAACAACTTACCCTAAGCTCGTTCAGTTCCTTGAACGCGTTCAGTTTGCGCTGATCATCGCTGGTAGCACGATCGCTCAAACAGCTCGGCGATGCTGGTTGGCTAGTGTTGATCATATCGTGAAAACGAGGAACATCGCCGAGCGTCTCGCTTACCACTCCGGCGGCGGTGACAGTGTTTTTAACTGATTGGGCTAGAAAACTTTGTTGTTGTTGTTGCTGTGGTCCTACTGACACCGAATCCATCAACATTTTCAGGAGCTCCTGGGCAGGAGACGACCGTTTAAAGGTGGATGATGCTAACGGGAACGCTGGCAGCTGATATCTGGGAGTACCATTACTGCGTCCAGTTGGGTTAAAGTTCCCGTCCGGATCGTTCGGTTTGTTCATCGCATCGGAAGGTGGTTTAAAGCTGGAAAGGTCCAGTAAATTGTTCCACATGGATGTGCTACCGTTGCTACTGCCAGACATGCCGACGGTCGGTGGTGTGGTGCAAACAGACGATTCCGATGTCACCGACATGATCATGGCGGGTGACTGGATGCCCGAAAGCGATGATTGTGGACTCTGTGGAGTACGTTCAGGAAAATGAGATAAATCAATGTTCGGAATCTAGAGTTCTAGTAATTTCAATTACCTTCATATCGTTCAGTTTGCGAAGATCATCGTTGGCACAGGCAGGTGACAGTGCAGGACCTCCACCATTATGTTGATCTTTTGACAATAGCTGTTGCTGTGAGTGTTGCAGTTGATGTTGTTGTGCATGTTGCGGCGAACCACTCCTATCCGTCGACATCATCATTACTGTATGAAAATGTTGCTGCTGCTGCTGCTGCTGTCCATAGTGAGCACCTGCTAGACCTGTCTGCGAAACCAACGATTGAAGCAAGAAATCCTGCTCCACACACGCACTGCTGCTACCACCAGACGTTGGTACCGTGTCGCAACACTCGCCCATCGTTACTGCTGAATCGTACTCTAGCGTCTTCTTCTCACCAACACACAACAGATCAAAATCGATCGAGTTATTGTTCGGTTCCGGAGCCATTTTGTCGAGCGCACCGGAAGATGATGGATGCGGCAGTTGCGTGTGCTGCTGCTGCTGCTGCTGCTGCTGCTGTGCATGGTACGAGAGATGAGACGGTGGTACGGAGTGCTTTTGAGTTTGCGGCATCGTTGGGGGTATCAGTGGCTGAGAGCTGCTGCTGCCACTACCCGTATAGAATGGAGAGGACGCGGAAGAACTACCGTTTCCAGCACCCGTCGGTGATGGATTATCCCCGAGCGAGGAAGAAGACGTAGTGGACCATAGACCACCCCGCTGATGCTGATGTCTCGGATGACTGCGCGGGGTCAGTCCCAGATCGATGCGCTCCGTACCGATCGGGTTCATGCGCGAAATAGGTCCGTACTGTGCCGCATTATTAAACTCTTGCTCAGCAACCAGGAGCGCATCGTCGTCTGCCAGGAGAGAATCGGACCGAATGAACATATCCTTGCCTGCAGCTGCTGCAGCTGCAGCTGGGTTTGCCATTCCAATTTCGTTCAGATGTTGATTCATCAACTGTTGGTTGTAAGACTTTTTATTGCCTCCACCGGTCGTTCCGAGCGACTCGAACAACGTCTTGGACAGATAGGGTGATGGTTCACCCATTGTTTGTCGCTGTGGTGGATACCCAGACCCAGGACCATGATGCATATGTTGCGGTTGATGATGATGATGATGATGATGCTGATGATGCTGATGTTGCACATTGTGCTGATAAGCGGCCGCCTGGGACCCATTGTAGCCGTTATGATGTGGTGGCGGAGGTGGAGGCACTTGTCCCGGAGGACTCTTGCCTACCGCTTCCGGTCCAGCCATCGGCAACGGGGAAGATAGATACGGTGGTGGTGGTGGTGGAAGTGGTCCGTTACGTCCGGCAGGATATGGTGGTGGTCCGACGGAAGATATCGATGGCAGTCCACCGTGCCCGTGCGGTGGTGGTATTGGATGAGGACCACGATTTCCCTGATGCTTTTCCTTGTAGTCACGACCCTGTGGTCCCAGTTTCTGGTGATGGTAGTTTTGCTGTCCCGATTGGTGCGGCATTTGTGCAATGTATTTCGATCCCATGGGCGCTGTTGAGGTGCTAGAGTGTCCGTTCTTAGGACTTGCAGATGGGCCGTATGACACGGAGCCGGATGATGGATGTGGAGGTTGCCCTGCGTGTCCTGTCATTCCAAAACTACCACTCTGCTGCTGCTGTTGCTGATGACTAGACGGTCCCACCTTGCCGGACGATGCGCCATGATGTTGTTCACCCCTCAGATGATGATGAGGAGGACTAGCGAGATTATCCCAACCGGCGTAGTTCGGTGGCCGTCGAGTTTGCGAAGGATGATTATGACCATGGTGATGTGGCAGACCGTGTATTGGTCCATGTTCGGCGCCATGTTTACCTTCGGGATAGTCACCAGCACCACCAAAGTACGGTGGATGATGCATAGTGTTTGCCAGCGGACTGTGATGAAGATGCGGTTCGATCTGATGCGCTCCAGGCATATGGCCACCGGCAGCTGGTTGTGTGGCAGGATGTTGCTGAGGATATGCAGCTGGAAGATGGCCTCCATCCCTCTCATGATGCATGCTAGGATGCGGTGGTAAAGGACCGCCCGGACCTCCAGGGCCAGGATGATAGTTCCCACCACCGTTGGCATTCGCTCCACCCGCACCTGAACCCATGTGTGGTGGAGGACGGAATCTCATCGCTTGGGGCGAACTGTGTTGTTGAGCACCACCCTGTGAGGAAGAACCTCCTCCAGGGCCACCCGTTGCAAGATGGGAAGAGCCACGGTTTGAATATCCCATTCCACTGCCACCTCCTCCAGTTCCAGTGTGTTGATAATGACTGGATGTATTTCCTCCTCCACCACCGCCACCACCACCTCCGGGGTAAACGCCACGAGTACCTCCATTCATCGACATCGGTCCCACACCACTAAACGACGATGAATGAGTACCTCCGCCGGGGCCATTGGTACCGGGTCCACCAGCTGCTACCGATCCTAAACCACTGTTCTGGCTTCCGACGTGGTTTTTATCGATCATTCGATGACTGTGTTGGCTTCCTTCCCTACCTGTTCCTCCAACGGAAGATGTCTTTTGATAGCGTACCGGGGACGATGTTTCCTCGCCGGATGAATGGTAACCGTGAGAAGAGGACGAACTTTGGTGCATACTACCGCTTGCACCATCGCCATTACTACCTCCACCGCCACCACCACCAGGATGTCCATGGTACTCCACTACGGACCGCACTCGATTCACACCTCCTGGTTGCCCTTGCCCGGTCGCACCCATACTGCCCACCCCGCTCGGATGATGATCTTTACCGTTTGATATCATGCGCAAGCTTGCCGTCGCGGTGCTTCCATGGCTCTTACGCAACTTTGTCCGATACTTTTCCAATTCTTCGTCCGAGTGCGCAAAGGTACAGTTGGGCCCGCGCGGACATGTGCCCCGATTGTTTAGATCACGACACAAACTGATCTTATAGTTTCGGTTGTGCGCCAAATGGCCTGCCTCTTGTAGCTTTCGATTGCCATGATGCTGCACAAAGTCCACCAGCCCAGCAACGACACGTTTCACCGCCTGCAGAGCCGCCGCACATTCTGCCCAGCTAGGCACGTGGTTCTCGCTGTTCCAGTCGATCGCCGCCAGATGCTTCAACTGTACGCGCAGCCCGGACAGATTGGCCGGATCACCGGTGCGTTGTAGGGCGATAATCAGTTCTTGCACCGACTGCACGAACGATTGGGGCGTCTGCAGTTTGTCGTTGATGCTCTGCATGTGCGACTTGTGTGCCGTGTCACCGTACAGCAGCGAGGACCACTGGTCGGGTGCGATTCGCAATCCAGCTTCCGTTGCAATCTGCACGATCTGTGCATCGTGTTCGCGTCGCAGCGCTTCGTACGTACGAAACTCCTCCTTCAATTGCATCAACGAAGAGTCTCCTTCCCGCTTCGACACCTTGAAACAGCTTGCACGATACAGTAACTGCACCACGTGACCAATGCTCGTTTTGGACGCTTGCGAGAAATGTGGCTCAAGTCGCTGTACTACGAACATTACCAGCACCTTGCGCGATAGGGCCGACCCGTCCTCGAGTGCTAGCAACACCAGCTTTAGCACCTCCTCCTGCATGGCGGGACCGAGAAATTGGCAACCGCGGGCTCTCACTGCCGCCCACAGGTTCGTGCTCAGTTGCTGCGGGTTTTGATGGTGCAGGATCAGCTCCATGACCGTGCGCTCGCCTAGTGAGCGAGCGGCACGGAGCGACCGTGCTCTGCCCTCATCTTCGATCAGCTGACAGTTGACCAGTATCACCAGCTTTCGCTGCATCTGCCGCGACAGCAGGCTCGCTCCGGACGGTCCGGACGAGCTAACGATGCCACTGCTACCACCACGATCCGCTGCCAACGATCCGCTACCGACCGGTGGACAGGGTTTAAGGTAGAGCGCCAACTCTTCGATGCATGCCTTGGCCGTTTTGTAGTACTGCAGATTCTCGGGACTGAGGCTCTGTACGCTCGTCGAGTTGAGGTCTGGATCGGTAATGCCGGCGGAAGCATTGGGAGCATTGCTGTTGGTGATTGGCGAGGCATTTACGCTACCGGAGGAAGAAGATGAATCGCTGCTACTAGCCGTACTACTGCTGTTGCTGCTGGTACTACTGCTACTGCTGCTGCTGCTGCTGCTGCTACTACTGCTGTTGCTGATGTTACTAATCGCGCTGCTAGTGCTGCTATTGCTTCCACAAACAGCACCTTGCGAGCTTCCTGCTCCAGGCGATGAACTACCACCATTGCTGGTAGCGTTGTTCGTTCCATCTCCTGCTCCTCCTCCTCCCTTGGTGCCGTACGTCGACGAGGACGCGGCTTCCGGTGTACTGACCAACTGCAGTAATGCATTATTTATCGGTAGATAATCTAAATCAGTCGATATAACAGTCTGTAAAGGAAAAGGTAAATGAGAGGTTCCAAGTTAGAAAACATTTGAAAAGCTTTCGCATCTCTAAGAAATAATTTTAAAGGCACATCTTAATTTAGTTCCTATTTTTACACAAAGGTTCACCTATCTTCCTCATTGCTAAGATAAATACAGGAGGTCGGTGCTTACTATTTCTGGCTTCCTTGACTTAATTTACCCGTTATTGGTCTTCTTAATCACCAGGATACCCTAATACCTATATGTATATGTGAAACTGTTTAAACAGATGAAGGCATATGATCACGAGCAGTTAAAAGGGCGTCTTTAGCAAACCAAGACTAATAAGCGATGCTGCAGGCCTACAAGTAAGTATGACAGTACACCAGGCGATGATAGCGAAACGCTACACAAAATACATATTACTAGCATGCATTTTTCCGGTTCTCAAGAAAAAATATTCCGGTATTTAAGAAAAAATAGCTTTCATATCTCCGGATTACATGCGCTTACGTGGATGCAAACGCCAAAAAGCTTTAAGTCGTTCCAGGAAGTACACCACGAAGGATGCAGATAAGCCCAATTATGAGTAGCGAGCCATCACCGAAAAGGATACGGCCACATTACATTGGCCTCATCACGTGTAGCATGCGCCGCCAACACTACAGTTGATTTCCTTTTTTTTTCTTTCGTATGGCTACGGCGATTTATCCGACGAATTCGTTAGGGCCAGTGGGGACACACAAAAAACAGCTCTTCGGGGAAAACAAACACACTCGGGTCATGCCTGAGTTATGATGGTGTATGGCTACGCAGAAGTGTTTCCATTTCAGCAAGGATTTAGATTTATTCGTTTCGTATTCCTGGTGTGTATGTCTCAAAGATACACGGACGGCGGGGAATGGCAGAAAGCGTTAGGAAAATCGAACTCTTATCTTGCCCGTTACCAAGCGCAACAGCATCAGGACACCAAGACTCTGTGTACCGCGCTGCAAGTTGTACTTCCAACGGAGCAGCGCTTCTTTTCGTACCGAATGTAAGGGAGAAAAGCACACAAACCAAATCAACACTCTTTGCCGCATAAACCATAACTGTAACTTCTCCCGATGGTCCTCCTCCGGACGCTTTTTCTTGTGGCTCGAATTTCGTATCTACTGTTACGTTGCTTTGCACCGTAGCGTAGCATAACTACTGGCGCGCATAATGCGCGTACTAACCACAAGCTATCGGTGGCACCGGAGGCACCATAAACTTGCTACAGTGTTCGCTCGATGTCTCAAACCACACACACACAAACGCTCCTTCTTTCTTACGCGGAATTATGCTCTCTCTTCCACAGTGTCGTATCGCTGCGGCGTTGCAGAAAATCATAAACGTAATATAAACTTATTCATATTAAGCGCTACAAATCCATTTGCTGCCGCGAGCGGGCGCATTTCTTGTTGCGTTCGGTTAAGCATCATGTGGGTGTGTGTGTTTGTGTGTGTGCTTCAGTTGGTCCGTTTGTTTTTATGTTTCGTCGTGTAACACCGCAGGCCACTTTAGGATCATCGTGCCAATCGTTGGAGTTTTTCGAATAGCACAGCACAATGTACGCTTGTGTTGTATTAAAGAATCACACATGTACATGAATTTTGCATTTATCTGTGCGATCTGGGTAAACCAGCACCACCACCACCATCACCACCACCACCACCACCACCAGTACCAGAATCCGATTATGTGAACCATCCGCTTTTCGTGCGTTACACAAACATTCGTTAACTTTAAACACGAGCTTTGCCACATCATACACGAAAGCTACGCGGAAATGATACGCGTATTGGCAAAACAAAGCAGCTAAAATCAGGAGTCTCCAAAAAAAAAAAGATAATCCCTCATCAAATTCTTCGCCGGTTCATTGTTTGAGCCTCGACTAATAAATAGCCTTGTAAGTCGAAGAACTACTCTTTCGTTGTGGCGAAAGAATGTATGCTAAATAACAACAAACATAAACGTTGCAAGGAAGAAAGCAACGACAAGCCGCTTATCCTTTAGGTATCCGTGTTTTCCACCGCATTACATAAATAGCTACAATTCGACCCTGTCCTAACATGGCCCATCATCCCCTGCCAAACGGTGGATATGTTTCCGAACCGAGTTTTCTGGTTTGCTTTTCATCGCTATCGACACAGGCGGGCAGCAGCAGGATTTTAAATATTTCAACAAGGATTTGCTAAACTTAGTACAAGCTCCAGAGGTCGTTGAAAAAGCATCAAGTCCCGTCGAAAAAAAGAGTGTGTGCCCGCCGCCGCTCATTCGTGCGTGCAGGTAAAAGACATTAATGTAAACAAGCACAACAGAAAAAGGATTTTCCTCTAGCGAGATATTAGCCGACACTAAACATAGTTAAAAATCCAACTATACCCAACCAGGTTAAGCAAAAGGTGTCACACACACCTGGTTATCCTTACCTTTCCCTCCAAACAAAAAAAACTTTTGGGGAAAGCTACCCAGAAAAAAATGGTGATAAAATCTCGTCTGTTCCTTACGTTTCATCTGCGCCACGCATATCACCGCATACACGCACATAATGTATTATATTTTTAAACGAAAAAGTGCCCCGAGGCTGTGCATGGGACTGGATAGGATACCCCAAATCAAGTTGCAATACATACACAGACACACACAGAAAAAGGAAAGAAAAAAGGAACCTGCCGATAGGCATCAAAATTTAATACCTTTTCGAGTCGTTTCGAGCACTACCGGCACATTCCGGCGGTCTGGTTCCGATTCCGGTCGTACTTTTGTAGTATTTTGGAAATTTTTTCGCTTTCTTCCTCATGAGAACCTCACCTATCGACGGATTTACAAATTTCGTTTTCAACTGTGTCACTTGAAGATAGAGAGAGAGAGAAAAATAAAAACCCGGCCGCCTTAAACTGAAATCCCGTGCGTAAGGACACGGCAGCCAGTACAGTACAACAGCCAGACGTTCGGGTTTGTGGCGGATGTTTGTAAATCAGATTAGAGAGGGAACATTTTTAGCGACCATGGGGGTGGGCTTGGTGGTTTGTATCACCGCTCGAAATGCCTTGTGTTTTGAACCATTTTTCCGGGCTTCAGCTCGTATGCACACATTGGCAGCATAGGGACGTGCGACGGAAAAATGGGACAATTTAAATTTTTAATTCCAGTGAAAATTTGATTAAAGCAACTCACCATTTATTCATTGCATAGTATATATAATCTTTCCTGTATCGAGTTGCAAGAATACAAGCAACAAATGTATGTGCTACTTATTATACTGATTGTACTTATTGTACTTGTACTGTTTGTATAAAACTTTGCTTTGGAAATTTCAATCTTTTTAGCTTATTTTCGCATGAGACAAATGAAGTTCCTAACATAAATATCTTACTCTTTTTGGCTTAACGACCTGTAAGATCATGTCATCTAAGGGCTTACTAGACTTTTTGATACCACGTAGATAGATGGTCAGTCCTCGCTACGGTGGGACGGCCTTTAAGATATCAATATATCTGTCCTGAAATTAACAAATAGATATAGATTTCATTGCAGAGGCGTATTCAGACTTGATTAGGCGACCTGTGGCGAGAATAAGCATGATTCTTGACACCTTTTGGGCCATATGTACAACAAAACTTACTACATGATAATGCCTTATGCAGAGAGAGACTGGTCTAATGTCTCTAGGAAAGATGAGTTTCTAGTACGACGACTTTTTTTGATATACAAAATGTCCTTCGAGTTACAAAGTTTCTTGGTAGTCCAGGCTTAAAGATCAACATCAAGTTCTTACAACGGTTAGATCTCTTCGTAGCTGTAACTTGGATAAAGCGTAGTTCTTCGACTTACAAGGCTATTTATTAGTCGAGGCTCAAACAATGAATAATACTGCTTCTGACTTAAATAAAATAAGAGTAAACATTTTAAAGGAAAGCATGCGCTCCCTTACGTGTCCATTTTTTGCTTTCATTATAAATTTATTGCAAAAAGAGTGTTAACTTTTATTTGCACAATCAAAACAAAGCTGGTTTCTGCATGCTTTGCTATCACCAGCCCCCATCTGGTCAATAGATATTGGCTGAAGGATTAAAGAGGAACCGATTGGAGCCCTTTTTTTTGTTTCCATCCGGACAAACCGGGGGTTTTCAGCAAGGAGCTCGTACCATAAAGCGCCACCCAACGCAATTCTACGGATACCGATATGTTCGTTCGTTCCCATCTAACACCTACTTTACCCAACTCAAAGCAACCCCATACCTAACCCAACCAGTCCAGTAAGCGAAGGAAGATAAAAAGCGAACCCGAGTGGAAATAAATAAAATTCCAAAATCACCAACATATGAACCCTTTTGCCACCTTCTTTACATTCGTATCAAATAAAATCTTCAACTAGCGGCAAGTAGCAGGCAAGATCACACACACAAAAAAAGGATCTCATCCAACACACGTATAGCGAGAAGCTAATGTTCTAAATCCGCATACAGCATAGTGCTTTGCGTTTCGTCTGCCAGGAGAGTTCTGGAGTTGGTAGAGACAGGGAACACACCGAGCAAACCGGAATCAGGAACCAACGTCATAACTTTAATATTGAATGACATCACGCAAAAGACGCTTCCGCTTCCTTCCTGCGCATACATCCCATGTCACATGCCAGAACACATACACACCCAAGCGAACACTCGTTCAGCCAGCTGTCGAAGTGTGGCAGTCCGGTCTTCCAGCAGGATGGAAGAAGATGATAAAGTTTTATTGCTCCTTACCGGGGGCCGGGATGGGATTCTTTGCTTTTGCATCACGAAGAACCGGGAGTCCCTTCCGACGGTGCGGCTTCTTGACTTTGCAACAAGCTAGTTGATTTGTTTTACTTTGTGCTTCAACCTTGACTTGCCGTTATTTGATTACTTTTTCCACGTGAGTTATTCACATTTCGAGTGCTACCAGGGCACGGAAGGAAGTCCTTTTTTTCTTCTCTCGCACAGTTATAAAATGATTTTGTTGTTTGCATCTTTATTTCGTCCTTTGTGTGTGGATTATAAAGTCGCTAACGGCAAGGTAATTTGTATTGATCGAAGATAAATTAAGGTCACATTTAATGTTTGGTTGCACAAGTTCAGAGCAAAATTTAACACTCTACCACACAAGTTTTATGGAACATAGCAGCTACTGATTAGGCATAAAATAAGGATCAAAGAACATGAACCGTGACTATTAAGGATCAAAGATGACAGAACTTAAATCTTTTTCGATCGACAATGATAGTTTGTACTAAAATAAATGTACTTTTGATAGCAGCCATCTAAGAGCCAGTTGTCTCAATAGCTACCTTACAAGCTTTCGACGATATTAAGCTCTAGAAATGCTAAACTACAATTTAATTTCGTTCCACCTATTCATCTATTGTACGAAAACTGATATTATGTTGTAGACAATCCCGCAAATGCTCAGCAACTGGTCCAAAGTCTGCCACGCGTTTACTGTGACCTTTAGATCCACAACATCTTTGGCAAACTAGTTTCACGATCGCTCCGCAACAAATACTATCAAACCTCGGAACCTGAATTAAAAAGCCTTATAAACCAATAATACATTTTGTTCTGCAGTGCTAGATTTATGTTCCGACAATGAGCACCGTACATACCTGATCGAACGGGCACTGCCTGTGGTGGAGTGTGGCGAGACAGGTGCGACAGATGGTGTGACCGCATCCTAGACTGATCGGTGGGCGTAGATTCGCTGCAAACTCGTTGCAGCAAACGGGACAGCTGAGAAACTCTGTCCATTGGGGCGCCTGTATTGGCATTCTGCGAAAGAAAAATCGGGCGAAAGTGCAAAAGATGGTAAGTTTCAATTAAACTCGGCTGCAAACGGTCAGGATGATAGGATGAGTGGAGGAAATAAAAGAGAGAGAGAGAAAGAGCGAATAAAATAAAACCGACTAGTCAACCTCCGTAATGATGAATAGTGCCGACGACGGTGAAAGCATCGAACAGGAAATCATTTCACCTAATTCCAAACCCCACCAACGTATACGCGCCTGTTCCTTTTCGTCTCTGTGTTACTACTACTACTACTACTACTGTCACAGAGCTTATGCTTTCACGCGCTTTTTAAAATCAGCAGACAAAAATGCCCACTAAAAACTATGCACTCCACACTTTGTCTAGTGGTGGTAGTGCGCACAGCAGACGCATACTAACGACATGGAACACGGACAAGGTCGTTCGGAAGGTCGAACGGAGCAGCCGGATATGAGGTGCTGTCTCAGTGGACGGTGAACCATAGCCCCACAGTCGTCCAATAAATACGAACGGATAGGTTCTCCGAAAAGGAGAAAGCACCCACGGCGGCCAACAACTTGGTGCGTCGCTTGGAAAGCTCAATTTGCTTGGACAGTTCGCCGTGGCTTGTATGTTGATTGTGTGTGTGTGTGTGTGTGTCTCAGCGGACTGATTGCATAAAAATTGACACTACACACGATCGAGTATTTGACAGAGAGACAAATGTGCACAAATGCGTATGTGTCTGCATATGAGCCACATGAGAAGAGATTGGAACATTTGGGGAGTTTGTTTTTTTTTTGCTGCCTCGTGGGAATTTAATGATACTCATTTCCTATGACACATCCATTGGTGGACACCATTCGTTAGCGGCGTCGGCACTGTTGACGTTGACATTGAGCTGATGGCGTATGAAAGGATGACCAACAGAATGGAATGATAAGTAATCCCAAGTGTGTATGAATTTGAGGAGGAATTTCAAATACGAATTTAAGCTGTTTTAAGTCATAAATGTCTATCGAATATATAATTGATTTGACATAAAGTTAGCTAAGATTTGAATAGCTTTAAACTTCAATTATAACCAATCTTCTCCAAACATTAAATGACACCTTTCAATCTCCCACATATATGCTAGACTGCTGTCTGACCTCCGAACACGACGCGTGGCAAACCGTTTTGCTATGACGCCATTCACAACTCGAATACCAAAGCACCAAACCAACACAAGCGCACACGCGCCAATTCAATCAAAAAAGCTTTAAAAAGCCATCTTTTGCTCGGACACTGGTGGAAAGGCCACCACAGTCATCAACAGCTTCCCACAAGAGTGGAATCTCGTCTTCCACGGGGGTCCATATAAGCTAGAAGGCAAAAGCAACAACAGCAATAGATCGCCATCATCGCGCCATCATCAGCAGCAGCAGCACCAACCATCAGGTTTTGCTGCTGCAGAGCACTTCATTTTCACTCTCGATTCGCTTTCTAGCGAGCTTGATTGGCGGGTCCATCCGTTTTTGGGGCGCACTCGTGTGCACCGAATTAGAGAGAAGGCCCTTTTTCTCGCTTTCGTAAGCGTTTGTTGCTGCTGTTGTTTGTCGCGTCAGCGAGCAATCTTCTCTTGCAGAGGAGGTACGGCCGAGAAGCCGGGCGAAACTCCCGGACCCTGGACTGTTGGAATCGTCGTGCCGTTCAGGCTTATTTTTGACAATCATCTCCTAATGTTGAAGGCGCTTTGACAATCCCTTCCGTAGTATAATCGAATTTGTCTGCGACTTTTCTACTCCGGAATTTCCTCGAGCTAATCTCCGCGCCCGAACTATCAACATCATCATCCGGCACCCAAGCAGGATGAAGCAGAAATTCATTTGTGCCGTCCCCGGAAACAAAACCAAAAAATGTAAGGCTTTTAAAAATTCCATCACAGCTCTTAGTGGAGATTGTGGGTTGGATTGAGATTTGCGGAAGCACAGCAAATACAAACTAAACCACTTTCGTTGTTGCTGATGTCCTGCAGAACCGAACCGAGAATAGAGAATGGACCAAGGCTAAGGGAGCGGAAGGATTACGACAATGTATCGTTGAGATAGACTGCAATTATAAACAACCCATCGACCCGGATGCAATGCGACGCGCTTCTTCAAAAGTGACACACACTTCGTATTCGAACAAAGGACTGCTCCTCATCACTTGTTCGTTTTGTCTACTTTTATTTATTTATTTTTTGCATAACGAAAAAATAAATCAAAAGCAGCACACTCAAATGAAAACGATGTTCACAGTGTGCTCTACTAAAACCAGTAGAGATGAGGAACAGATGTAAATAAGGTCAAACTTGCGATCGAACTTTTTGCAGTGGTTCTTTGTTTCCGCAGCTGGCAGTGTTTTAAAGGACACTGACTAATGACAAATCGATACAGATTCTTTAAATTTTAAATATCTTTTAAGTAATGTTACTCAATTATAGAGCAAACTAATAGATGAATAAACAAAACATATATAGTACAAGAGAAAATAACAAATTTCTCTCAAATATTAATGGTAATAAAAGAGGCTTCAACTGTACCACAAAGACAGGGACGACGTGCCCTAAGACGATAATTAAGTAAGCCTACGCGTCCACAAGACCAAAGATACACGAACGCAGAATGTCTTTAAAGCATAATCCCTTAAGTAGTGCCATAACGCGGACCATGGCCAGCATAGCGATTAAAACAAAAACTTCCTTTCGCAAGGGGAACGCAACCCTTCTCCCAGCCAGTACAGAAAGTGACGAAAACCAACAAAAAAAACTGAACAATACTGAAGAAAAACAAAAGCTATACCAGTGAGCTAATGCTACAACGAAAAATAACACAGATCCCACGTTGGACATCATGCCACGAGACCCTCCTGCTGCGAGAGACCCTGAACCAGCCCATATACTAAAAGGGAAGCGACAGCAAAAAAAAAAACTACAACAGAGACCGGGCCTCACAACTGTGCAACAATGTTGTCTTGTACATGTGTCCAAAAGAAATCGATTGACTGCGACCGTGCGCGTTCCGGTGAGTGGGTGAGCGAAATAAGAAGTGTTGTCGCGACAACCTTTCGGGTAGTTTGGTTGGTTGGTTGGTTGGTTGCTTTTTCATTCAATTTCTATTTCTACCCTTTACACACTGAACAACTGGCCACATAGAAAAGCAACAACAAAAAATCGCATTCCGGTTTTGGCGAGAGACAGACTAGATTTTGTCTTTTTATGACTTCATTTTTCTTGCTTTGCTGACGATGAAAAAAGCTGCTTGCTTGTCATATAGTGTGAATTTACAAAATTGACTAACGCCTATTAAAATATGTCAATGGCAAACGAGGTGAAGGGCACACAGGTGATGCACTTGGTTGAGTTTAAAAACTTGATAATTCCTCTCTAAGTTCTAAGTGGTAATTCTAATCATTCGAATACTCATCTTTTAACCATATATTATGTATTCTGTTTAAAAATATCGGAATAAACCATTTGTTCAATATAAATTCAGCTATAAGTTCTATCAAGTTTATGTAAAGTTCAGCCATTAGGTACCCCTATCGAACAGCGAAACAAAAAACGCACAAAAAAACAGACTATAAATAAAAACTTAAACAAACTAATTAACGAGAAAAAGTTTGCTAACCATCGCCAACACAAATGCAACCCTTAAACATCCCTTTGGTTTCATTTCACACGTCACCACGGCACGCCTTCGTATTACCCGCGAAACAGAACAAAAATCTACGATCGGTAAACTTTTTATAGCAATTATGGCATCTTCCCAGCCTTGTCTATCTTTCGGGTCGTTTGGTTGGTTGGTTGGTTGGTTGCTTTTTCATTCAATTTCTATTTCTACCCTTTACACACTGAACAACTGGCCACATAGAAAAGCAACAACAAAAAATCGCATTCCGGTTTTGGCGAGAGACAGACTAGATTTTGTCTGTTTATGACTTACTTGCTGACGATGAAAAAAGCTGCTTGCTTGTCAAATAGTGTGAATTTACAAAATTGACTAACGCCTATTAAAATATGTCAATGGCAAACGAGGTGAAGGGCACACAGGTGATGCACTTGGTTGAGTTTAAAAACTTGATAATTCCTCTCTAAGTTCTAAGTGGTAATTCTAATCATTCGAATACTCATCTTTTAACCATATATTATGTATTCTGTTTAAAAATATCGGAATAAACCATTTGTTCAATATAAATTCAGCTATAAGTTCTATCAAGTTTATGTAAAGTTCAGCCATTAGGTACCCCTATCGAACAGCGAAACAAAAAACGCACAAAAAAACAGACTATAAATAAAAACTTAAACAAACTAATTAACGAGAAAAAGTTTGCTAACCATCGCCAACACAAATGCAACCCTTAAACATCCCTTTGGTTTCATTTCACACGTCACCACGGCACGCCTCCATATTACCCGCGAAACAGAACAAAAATCTACGATCGGTAAACTTTTTATAGCAATTATGGCATCTTCCCAGCCTTGTCTATTGCCACCCACCTCCACTCAAACCCGTTCTGCTTTGTTTGTATCAATTCGCTTTCTTTGTTCTTTTAACCCTCTGATTAGCTACCATCCGACCACGTATGCAAACTTTTATCAAACCGTCCAGCGTGCTTCGAACGATCAGCGCGCCAACACGAGCGGAGAAGTGCCATTGTCGGTTAGCAGAGCCCTCGTCGTTCGCCAATTTGGTATCCCATCCCTTCAAACCCGAACGCGAACCAGTAAGGCACGAGATGCCAGCTGCGTCCTGGTGCCGACCCAACAATCACTTCCGTGAAAACCTTGCAACGTGCGCGATTGAGTGGGAAAAGTTGGTCTTACCAGGGGGCGTGGTGTATATATTGTACCGAACTGCAACCGGGCCCGCACCAGAATCTAGCCGGTTGCTAAAACTCGTGCTGAAAACGCATGCAGAACGTGATGCAAAGATAGAACGCGTGCGCTACACGTTCGGGTTCGTGTTTCGGGAGAGCAACTGGGACATCGGGAACGAGCGACGGTGGTCCATCGGGTGCTAAAGCTTCATTTTCAATGAACCCAATTTTCCGCACAATTAAGAGCCTTTCCTTCTTCCTATCGCGCTTGGTTATGGGGAGTGCTGCCGACCAGCTTGCAGCTTGAGGCTTTCCATTGGGGATAGATGGTAGGCGATAGGGCGAAAGGAGTAAACCGGGCCACTTCCGTATCCGTTTTGGAAATGGGGTTGGTTGGTCCGGGAGGGAAGTGAAACGATGGAGGGGGATAAGAATAGCAAACGCGTGAGTTTATACGCTCTTTTACCACCCAGGACAACCTTTTGCCAAAATTCTTCCAACTACCACGGGACGCTGAGGAAGTAAATTGAATAATACAGCGATGAGCATAATTGTAGGTGTGTGGTCAAACATTTTGGCACAAATAATTCAAACACATTTTGACACGATTTTCATTTTGACAATTACATGATTTTACACGTGTTTCGAAGAAGCTATCTTATAAAAAATAGACAAAAATACTATTATAGTATAACAAAATTGTATTATAATTCATTTTTGTCTGGATTATAATGACGTATTACATCCTTTATTATTATATGTTATCAAAGACAGATAGCAAAGACAGAAAAGGGCTGATCAGAGACTTGTATCGATCATCTGTCTTATTAATATCCACGAAAAATTGAAGAATTGCGTTTTGCAAAATAAATCCTAAAACAAAAAGAATTATATTTTCTCCTGGAAAATGGCGTCATCTTCGTTTAGTATTAATATTCAATTTCAACCGAGATTCCGAGATGTTTCTATGTACAAGTACTCTGCACGCAATGACGAACTTTTCTTGACCATATTGCCTGCTATTATAATGAAATAGTTAACAGAATTTGTTTACCACGAAACTCGAAATATTTTTTTTTATATTTTTTTATTCTTGAGCTATCACTTGCTCTCCTATCATGCAAAAATTCTTCCCCAGGTCTGGACCAGGTTAGTAGCAAACTGCTGCAAAACCTGCCCGACGTAGGCAAGAAACGTCTGTTAAGAATCTTCAACAATATGTTGGAGCTTAACAGCGTCCCGCAAGAATGGAGAGAAGTGAAAGTTGTTACTATTTTGAAACCTGGTAAACCGCCATCAAGACACGATTCATATAGGCCAATATCATTACTATCGTGTCTGAGGAAACTCCTTGAAAGGATGATTCTTTTCCGTCTTGAAGAATGGTTGGAATCAAACAACCTTCTTTCAAATACCCAGTTTGGTTTTCGTAAAGCCAGAGGTACTAATGACTGTTTAGCCCTTTTGGTTACAGAGATACAGCTTGCGCGTGCACGCAAGCAGAACATGGGGTCTATTTTCCTAGATATACAGGCGTTTGACTCAGTCTCACCATATAAGCTGAGTCAAAAATTAGAAAATGCGGGCCTGGGACCAAAGTTGAACAACTTTCTGTTCAACATTCTGTCGGAAAAAGCTATGTACTTCAACAATGGTCATGTGCAGTTGAAGCGGACCAGTTTCCACGGACTAGCACAAGGGTCCTGTTTGAGCCCCCTGCTATATAACTTTTATGTTAGCGAAATAGATTCTTGTCTAGCGCCTAATTGTAGCCTTAGACAATTGGCAGACGACGGCGTCATATCAGTCGCAAGCAGAGACGCCGCCGAAATACAACTGGCTTTACAAACCACCTTGGATAATCTAGCCGAGTGGTCTGAAAACCTTGGTATCAAGTTCTCTGCAAAGAAAACTGAGATGGTAGTCTTTTCTCCCTTTAGCGACACGACAAATAACAGGGAGAAAAGACTATTTAACCCAAAAATTGACGTCTTTTTGTATGGTGAAAAGATATCAAGAACCGACAATTTTCGATACCTTGGTGTTTGGTTCAATTCAAGACTAAACTGGAGTACTCACATCACCCATCTGGTGCAAAAATGTAGTAAAAGAATCAACTTTCTAAGGACAGTCACAGGATTCTGGTGGGGCGCACATCCAGCAGACGTCCTGCGACTGTATAAGACAACGGTACTCTCCGTATTGGAATATGGAAGCATAGGCTTCCATTGGGCATCCGATACGCTTATCCTCAAGCTTGAGAGACTACAGTACCGTTGTCTTAGACTCGCACTAGGGAGCATGAAATCCACACACAACATGTCCCTGGAAGTGATGACCGGAGTGATGCCGCTCAAACTTCGTTTTGAAAAGCTGTCGCTTCGCCTTCTAGTCCGTTCTTCAGTATCAAATCCCTTGATAGTAGAAAATTTTAAAGCGCTTCTAGAGACAGGTTCTAAGAGCAAAATCTTAAAGATCTACGAAGATTTTGTTGCCCTACAAGTGCATCCTAGTGCTCCACAGGCATTAAATCGTGCTGCCCTTCCTGAGTCCTACAGTTCCCTTTTAACAACAGATTCCTCTTTGCAAGAGGAAATTAAGACCATACCGAATGATCTTCGCCCGAGGGTAGTTCCGGGCATTTTCAGGAAAAAGTATGGCCATTTAGACCAAATAAGCCAGTATTACACTGACGGATCATCCTCCGAGGTGGGCACCGGCTTCGGTGTTTTTAGCGAGTTCACCGAAGCGTTTTTCAAATTGCGACAGCCATGCAGTGTTTACACCGCAGAGCTAGCCGCAATCTTTTACGCACTATGTTTGATAGCAGCGAGACCTTCGGATCAGTACTTCATTTTTACTGATAGCCTTAGCGCTATCGAAGCACTGAGATCCCCAAAGGCCGTTAAGAGTCAGGATTTCCTGATCATAAAAATCATAGAACTGCTTGGCTCAATTTTCAACAAGGCGTTTAGGATATCGCTAATTTGGGTCCCTGCTCATTGTGGAATCCCCGGCAATGAGAAGGCAGACTCACTGGCCAAAACAGGCGCCACAGAAGGCGCATTTTACGACCGACCGATCTCGGCCCATGAGTTCCTTCGTTTTCCACAGCAACTTTTCCTGTCTCGCTGGCAGAGCATGTGGGAGGCGGACGAACTGGGGCGTTTCCTTTTCATGATCTCTCCGCAAGTGTCCCTGCGGCCTTGGTTCGATGGGCTCTCTGTAGATCGTGCGTTCATACGAATGATGTC
>KZ063113.1:23245-45316 GCA_002091835.1 Anopheles maculatus
TACATGAGGCTCATCTTCCGATTCGCCAGAGACAACGGTCTTATTCTGTGACTCCTCTTCCCCATAGTCCTACCCCTCCTTATTCCATCCTTTTTGTTAAATGTGGTGTTGTCTCAGTCTTAAGTGTTTTTCTTTTTGTTTTTTTTTTTGTTTAAGATACGGGTAATCTTTTGACATAGCAATAGCATCCGCGCGCAATGTCAACACAGCTGTATAAAGGAGGCAGGCTTGTTTGGCTGCGACAGTGTTCTCCATACCATTTCAGCAGAGGCAGGACGGGTTTGGCCATGTTAGCTTTGGGTTCTGGAGTGATCGGAGGGTTAAGTCTCGAGAGTAGTGGAGTTGCTCTTGCTGCTACGGGATGAGACTCGCCGATCATTTTTTAATTCAACGCTGGCATGGTTGGGTTGGGAATGTCTCTGCTGGGCTGCTTGTTGGACACTGGACGCAGCCAAATGATTGTTTGTTATGTCCAGAGTTTCGTTTTCTCTATGTTTTGTCTATTCTCTTTCTCCAGATCCGCAAGTCGGAAGGAGGAAGCACAGCACCATTACAGCAATAGAACAAGCCCCACATCAACAAACAATAATTACTGCTATTGAACCGGACTATCCCTGCCCTACAACCACACAACAAAACAACAATAAACATGGACTACAACCCACCATAACGCGTTCACAACCGAGCATGCCCGGGATAAGGCAAATTACAAGGAGGAAATGCCTTGCAACTATCTTGAATTTATACGTCGTCATCACTTGCGGTGGTGACAATACGGCCTTCGGCCGTCATATTGTAAATTAAATAAAAAATAAATTTAGCATAACATTAGCAGAACTCATGCGTTTACTTTCCACATGCTTTTCAAGCACATGTCACGGTACCTGTTTGCAGACAAAAGTAACAAAACGCACGAGCAACTCCGACGTTAATCGAAAAATACTTTCCTTTCAAAGCAAACCTTTTTGGTGGCCGTGTGCTTAAATTTATTATCCCCGCAATAGATTAATTCTTACACTTTACATCCATTACACACATTCCCTTCAGTGTGCGTAACGTAAGTTCCTTTTACCTTTTCCTCGAAAGCTCACTCTAGGGCTCGGGACATCGGGTGTGGTTAGACAAGGTTGGCAGTTTTCCATTAAAGTTTCAAACCTGCGGAAACATGCACGCACACACTTCCATCCTAACAGCTCACTACCCGCTGCCCTGACGTGTTCCCACATCACGCAGAATATTCACACGGAAGCGGGATCCCCGCAGCAGACCATTCTCGGAAGACCGGGCCTCAGTATCTTGGTCGAAAGAAACACCAGCAGAAAACAAACGGCATCGTGTGCTCGTGCGGGACACTGCTGCTGCTGATCAGTGTAGTTATTATTCATATGTTTTTGTGTAGCAGTAGCGCGCTGCCGGGTGCTCTTTACACACAGCCAGTCAACCAGCCGCAGCATAGCAAATGCTACAAATGCCACAAATAATGCCGAAAGCCACCAACGGAATCTTCCGTCGGAAGAAAGCACCATCATCTATTAGGTGCCGATCTTGCCTGTGCTCGGGGTGTAGCATTATGTGCAGATCTGGCGTTGTTTCCCGCGTAAGTAAAGGTTGCGTCTCTAGGGTGTGCTGGTAGCGAATTACATAAAACGGTGCACGATGTTTGCACTCTCCTCCCCTCAGAGGCATAGGTACGAAAAAGTGAACGGTGTTTCGGATTAAGTTAATCATTATTGCCAAACATATTATTTAAATAAACCGTCATAGCTCTTTTGAAAAAACAAAACAAAGTTAGGTATAAAGAAACTTCTCACTTTGTAGCGCCTGCCTCTAGACACCTTCATTTTGTAATACAAATGTGCCAATTTTTCTTGCTTGCGAAACAAAATACACAACTTAACTTCCACCCCGAAGGTCCCGTTCACGAACAAAAGGTACGCGCAAACCAGCACATCGTCCCCGGTAAGTAATCCTTGGAGAGGAACACGTCAGAAATCGGAACTTTTATCCGTACAATATACGGAACTATTACGACACAATGTTCTCCTTTTTCGGCAAAACTTCCTCCGCCTTCGCCCCAACATTTCCCAAGACTATGGCGGCGCATACCTCCTCTTCGGGGACTTCCGGTTAACCTTTTTGCAATATATTTTACCAGCTCGCTCTATGCACAAGGCACCTTACAAGGCACACAATGCTTTTACATCTAATGAAAGTGCTCTGCGCTACAAAGAAAACGGAGATCATCAACAAGAGCGCTCCAATGGACCAACTTAATCTCCCCCCTTTTTTGCAGAGGCGGTTAGAAAAACCGGTGGAGAAGAATTGGGGAAAGCCCAAACAAATTCCAAACTTTTTTCTTTCTCTCCCTTAATATGCTCCGGCTTTTGTGTCGTGGCTTGCTATCGTTGGACCGTTTTGTCCGCATTTTCGCTCAATTATTTCCTCCCCCCTTTTTTCTTCCACAAGATCTCGCTCCCACCCTACTGCTTCCCCTGTACTTCCGGTTGGCGCAAAAAAAAAATCAACTGAAAAAGCATAAAAAAGTGAAAAATAAATTAGAAAGAGTCGGAAACTTCATTGCCAAGACCGCTTAGTTTTGGAAGGCGAGAAGCGCGTACCGTCGGTATGTGACAGGCGGAATCGGTCGGTCAGTGAGACAAAACTTTCACCTCAAAATTTCGGGCTTCGAGACACTTTCGTTAACGAGTGTTGGCTCTGCTTCTGGCGTGGCTAAGGGTAAGTGTCTGTGTTTCTGCGCCATGCGCCCCCGGGTTGTGCGTGTGTTTGTATATGAATAATTCCGGCGAAAGGCAACGGACGGCAGACCCAAGATTTCACTGCCAATTTCGATTAGATTGTGTGTAAGAACACAAGTACACACGCGGGGCCCCGTAATTACCATCCCCGGGCACAGGTACGGTCCGGTTGGTTGGCGTGTTGTGTGTGTGTGTCAGAGCACACCAACCTGTCGCAACATTACTTTTCCCAAGACATCGAGAATAATAACATTTGCCACACCACGGTACACTGAAGCGCTGGAGGCTGAGGAGATGCTACAGTAACGATCAAGCTAAAGCCAAACTATCCCCCCCCAAAATGCCCTTTTAGCGAAACGTTCTCGCTGTAATCGTGTCGTGTGTTGAAGCCGAGCGGCTGAAACCCTTCGAGGCGGATGGATTATGCTGCGGCTTGCTACAGTTTTTCGAATTCAGAATTTTTGCTTTTCAAATTTTTTTAAATAATACATAATTATACAGGTTTCTAATTATACAGATTTACGAACATAATCTATTTTTGAGCAATAATCCTTACTTACTTACTTTAAAATAAATTCTATATTTGCATTTATACAAAAACCCTGCAGATTAATCAAATCTAAAGATAAACTGAATAGATTTAATTTGGCCAGGAAAAAAAAGGATTTTTTAACACCTAAAAGCTTTCCTTTCCTTAAGCTATTTGGATTAGGATATAGTATTGGTGCCGATTGGTCCAAATCCAAGTCTTATCTTTACTTTTAAAAATAAATTATGTCCTTGTGGTCATTAGGTTGTGTTATTCATGCATAGTTTAAGACCTCTACTATGAAGAACCATATCTCTTATCAGGTTCAATGCTTCTTTCTTGTTTTTTGATGTCTTTTCCTTTATGTTTTAGTATTTTTAGTAATACTTTAGTTTTGTTTATATCCTTCTGATCTCTAAGACTGCCTTTTTCTATTTCAGTCTATCTTATTCCTTTTTAGTTTTGATTTAGAAAATTAAGACAATCTTGCTCTTTGTGTCTTATATTCTGTGCCGTGGCAGGCTTTTTGCGTGTTAGATTATGCTCTACTAGAACAACTTGCCAGCTGTAATCATGGAGAGGTTATAGAGTGACAGATAATTTAAAAAAAAGCTATATTGCATATTTGCAGGCGTTAGCAGCTGAGACATTCCTGTAATTCCCAACTGTTAACCTGTTCCAATTGAAAAGTAAAAATAAAAAGCTAGCTGTTGTCCTGAAACAATGCAACACACTTGTGTGTTAACGCTGTTAGCTGCTATTAGCACCTTCAAGCCACCACTGCAACACTGTGCTCTCGAAGGTTAACGAGTAAAATGTAGAACACTTGCTCTGTTACCGATTGTGCAAGCTTTACGAGAATGGTGGCAGGTAGGAAGAAACCAATTTCAATTCCACCCTAAAAACCCATCGTGTGAACCACCATCGGCCACACCATCTCTCCTGGGAGTAGTTGCTGTATAGGATGGGAGGAGATCAGAACGGTGAGAAGTCGCGTCTTCTCGAACATCTTGTGGTCTACTCGAGTAGACTTCACCACAATGGCAACGACGTTGACGTTGATGCGTTTCTCCCCCCCCCCCCCCCTTTTCTGGCCACACAGCCTTTCATCCCACCCGCGCCCTTTCCTAGCCATCTTTCAAGAACGGGAGACTGAATGGTGGCGAGCATGTTTGCGTATTTTCCCGTCAAACCCTCAGTGTGCAAGTAAAACACGAACAAAACATCCACCCCATCCGGCGCGAAAAACCTCAAGAAAAATCAAACTTCCGTCTATCGTCTTCCGCTAAGCCGGAGGAAAGGATACTTACTTCTCGCTGTCTCAGCGCTAAGCTGCTGATGCTCTGATTGGGAACTACCGCAGCACGCGCCCTTCCGGTCGGTTAAAGTTTTATCGTTATTTAGCAGCTTGATGAACCATTGTTTCTTACGCTTCATTTTTATGTGCCTCGGTAACCAACACCGGAGTGTGCTATACCGAGACACAACCGGTAAAACGGGGGTGTTGGAAATTGGAGGAAAACTAGGGTGGGGTACCATCCTTTCGCTTTCCGAAACCGCCCAATCTACCCGGAATAGAATTTTGGAAACAAATGCGGTTAGAGCTGGGAGAGAGTCTCCGGATACTCTGTCCACTGAAGTCGGAACAGGAAAAACGCTTGGGCGATAAATGCGGGGACGAGCTTCAAAATTACAATTACATCGAAGCTTAACCCGTACCTCGATTTCTGGTCGAGATTTTCTGGGATAGGAAGCGAAGGAGAGAGAGAGAGTCTTGGTGCGTGTGGTTTGAATTGGAAAAACCACAGTTTGAATTGGAAAATCGAGCACAAAACAGGGGAAAATTTAATCTCCATCAAAAAACTTTAATTCAAACCACCGGCTGAGGCAAGAGTTTGATTTGGTAAATAATATGTTGTCCGGGAACGGTTATGGGCGGACAGTTTTCCACCCTAATCTACACCGGAACCGGTTGGGATTGTGTTACGTTGCGCTTACAAAATCAATCTTGTAACTGTCTTGAGAAAGAAGAAGTACCAACCAAACTCGCACAAGGGATTTAATTATTTACGAAAGTTTCAGCCTTTATCCGCTAAATCGTGATCCAAGAAAATTATACCTCGGCTACCAAGAACTTTGAGCTTCCATCGATAGGACTGCGAATAAGAGGATTCGACATCAGCAAGTCAGCTCAGGTTTAAAAACCAGAAAAAAACCTGATTTTGTAACGCGAGAAATGATTTAACGATCGTCTAGACACGAAACTTTGTCGTCCCAGAGATCGGCTCAATTGTTGCTTTACAATGTTGCGCACATGTGAATCAAACCCGATATGAAATCTGCTGTCAATTTTCGTGTCGATTTTCCTTTTTTCCGCTTCATCATTTTCCAAAAAAAAGATTTTTTTGTCCCTTTTCCCTACTCCTTGTTGTTGGCTGAACGGAATAATACTATTTCGTAACATCGAATTTTTGACCCCGTTTTGAGGGGAGGGCTCGCGTGAAGCTTTCCATTCGTGTCACGTAATCCGACCATAGCCACACAAACACACATACACAGTTTGCAAAACTGTAAGGCGAAGCAAAGCAGCAAAAACACAACACAGATCGCGTGGCAAAGGTTTTTCCCTCTGCCAGTGCACGGACATCATCACGCATCAGTGCCGACAGGAATTACCGTTTTTTACCATGTTTCGGGCGAGCTTCCGGAAAGGCTTACGTGTTCGATACACGTTCGTCTCATACGCGCGCGCTCGGGATTTTCACACAAAAACACACCAAATCTCGTGACTGTATATTAGAACGTCAAAAAAGCTACCGGTTCTGGGCGAAGGAGGCATCCAAACAAAGGCTCTAAAAGCTAAAAGTTAAACACAAAGAAAGGAAGGAAAACAAAAAAGACAATACAACAGGATACCGACCCGTAGTAGCTAAGATAACCTTAGTGCGGGTTTTCCTATTTGGCATCTATGCATCATTGACAGGGAAGAAGTTTTTCTATTCTTTTAGCACTTGCCTTCGATTACATTTCATTTGGGCGAAACGGTAGCTGTAGGTAGATGATACGTGTCGACTTCATATTCCGACGCATGTAAAATGCCTGGTAGACGAGCCACCAAACCATCACCGAACATATCTAATAATGTCGTATGCAATATAAGCCAATTCCCAGCCGCTATTCTTCCATTTGCAGTTTGTTTTCATTTTTTTCCTCTAAAATCGCGTTAGAGAACGAAATTGAATTTTTGTCCTGGTCGTATTTCGGTTACCGAAAGGTCCAAACAAATACGTAACCAAAAAAAAAACAATTGCGCCGACCCGACGACCGAAAGACTCAAATATTTTCATCATCATGACGACGACGGGAGTTTTTGACCGCTTTAACGATGCGAAACGGAGTCGCATCCCCGCAAAAGGGGTTGTGCGAAAATACAAAATCAAACCCCCAAAAGCTGCTGGTAAATGAAGAAAACTACGAGCTAAATAGCAAACGAACGGAAAAAAGTGATACTCCAATGGTAGCGCCGTAACCACTCTTACGGGGTAAATATGTGTGGAGAAAATGAGACATCCCATTTCCCGATGTCATCGAAAAGCGATGGCAATGGACCCTCGCACAAAACGAGACATAACCTTCGAAAGGACACCCATTTCACCGGTCAACTAGGGCCAACACGGACCAGACGGAGTGGGTAAGTTTGTGCCGAAAAATGAAGCCATCTTTAGCCATCTTCTATTAAGAAATGAACTGAAAATTGAGCCCTGCCAGAAATTGGGTATACGCCGCGCGTCAGGTTGAAGGGTAAACGGGTTTTCTTGATTATTTTATTCTTCAATTGAACATCACTTTCAACGTAGTTTTATTTTTTCGTATTATTGAACTTCGGCCTCACCTTATAAAACTCTCAAATATTTAAAAAGGCGCAATTAACTTCCTCCATAAAATTGGAAGAATTCTCTTCCCAAGCACAAGGTTCCGTCCCCATTTTGTCCTTATCGTTTGTCTGGGGGTTCCCTAGTGTAATGATAAGTGCTCGCACGCAAAACCTTACTTTAACCGTACCGTACAAAAGTGTTGTGGTCTAAGTAAGACCACAACTTGACCACCAGTCGGTAGGGAACGACGACCAATCTCGATTCTACACTTTCACAGTTCGATCCCTTTTTCGGGTGCTCCTGAGCAGCAGCGCAATCATGCTGTCTCTCTTGGGGTCATTTAATTAGCGTCTAACCATCCTGGACGACGTCTTGTGGGTGGGTTGGCTCTACATGGGTTACGACAAAAAGTGTCCTTGCCGATGTCCCACCCGATAAAACCGAAGGAACCCAACAAAGAATTACCGACAGGATATTACACTTTCTCTAATGCGTTTCGTTCTTGAATAGCGCATTAGGGACGTAGCCCAAAATGGTGGTCATAAAGTAGCCATCCCCAGTTTGTGGAGGGGCAAAAACGTCCATTGCAGCTTTGTCCTTCCCTCAGGCGCGCTTTTTTCCCCACACACAAAAAGGTTCACATGAAAGGATGTTTTTGAGCAGGAATAAGTGTGTCTGACAAATTTCGATAGAAGATATCCTCTTCCAATTTTCTTCAGGAAAAATGTTCCACCACATGAAACACCATCGTATCGATAACTTTCCGAAGCTCGCCCATCGCAAACCATTAAATCCCTTTTCGAATATGAAAAACAAGTCTGAGAGAGCAGCTTTACACAAAAATGTCTTAATTCCACAATTGTGGTAGTAGCTGCACGCTCGTTGTAAGCCACGCCAAAACTGCACCCAAACCTCGCACACCCAACGACGAAACACATTGCAAAAAAAAGGGATAAGATGAAACGAAGATGGTCCGCCATCATCATGATACGCTCTAATTATGTGCCATCCAATCAAAACATAATGGCACCGCGTCAGCGAGTTTTTCCCCGATGATGATGATGGTGATGAAGGAACACCGAAAGGGATGCACTTGAGGAACCAGGGGGAAACTGGGAAAACGTGCAAACGTGACCGTATCGTCAAATTCACACCCAAAGCGCACTGGATGGATAGATAGAGGTGTCACGCTTGTGTCAGTCTCTCGAGGGTTCGGTGATCCTCCGTGTGTATCTCTTTTTAAGTGTGGCAAACTGATGGAAGAATTAGTGCACAATAAATGAAAACGGGTTTATGAGTTGTTTTTGCATGATGCATATTACTTATAATGCTGGCAAAAATTGGTTACAAAATATTGAAGTTATATTCACAGTCCAACAGTTCAAAGATCAACTCAACCACATATCAAGAAATAAGACTTCAGTCTAATATTTCATCTTAAAACCTCAAACACATGACGCATCCCGTCACAGCCAACAGCGAATCATAACTGGGGCGACATACGACGATGCCGATGCCAAAGTATGCTCAACAGCAACACGACGAACGAAATAGTAATGCCATCCCACGCAAGCAACAAATCCGTGACATTCCCGATCATCGACATGATCACCGCCGTCACCATCAGCGTACACACCACCTTCAACCGCTTAAAATGCCACATCAACATCGAAGTGTGTAATGGCAGCCAAACGGCTCTGGGGCTAACAAACCGATATGACCGAAGTAACTTTCCGTGCAAACGTTCTCCCTGCAAAGGGAGTAAAGTTGCGGTTTGGTGAATATCTTAAAACCGATTCCCGGTGGTTTTGTAATGTTCACAGCGAAGTAGAAAGAACGAAGAGGTTCTGAGGTTAGAGAAGAAGATAACACATAAATGCTCGACTAAAGTGGAGAAGCGAAAGATTTTCACATGAATAACTATGTCGATAAGTGATAAGCGAAGCGGAAGAAAATAACGAGACTAAAGAAAGTGAAACAATAAAGAAGCATTAGCTAAAACAAATTTAAGGGTGAAAAATGTGATAAAAACGATAGTAAAGTAAAAAATAATCTATTGAAACACATTATCACATAACAATAGCATAAGATTTCTTTAAATAAAAAAAACAATAATCAAAGAAATATTTAATAAAATAGGATGAATAGAAACCGCACATAACACTAAAATACAAACTGACGAGAAGATGAAACAAAACAGAAGAAAAATATATAAAATATTACACATAAAAAGAAGTCTTCAGTTAAACTAAATAAAAAAAAAATATCATTTTAAACCCTTTTATGTAGGCAAATCAAAATAAAATAAACAATAAACTGCTTTAAGTATGATTATTAAATAGTAAAACCTAATAATAACAAAAACAAGGTTAAACATAAACCTTAAAAAAGTATGTTATACAAGAACAGTTGAAAATTTTATCAAATGTAATGTTTTGGTTAGTAAAAAGAGTATAAGTAAAACATTGACAAAATAAAAAAATAGTAAAATTTTTAACTAATACAATTAATGTAAGAATACATAAAAAAACATTGCAATATGAATGATTTAAAGCCTCTCAAAAAAGCCAAAGGAAAAAATACAAGTCAGTTAAAAACATCAATTGTTGCCTGAATTTTTTCATAGTTTTACCAAATAATATAGGTGATTTATTAGATAAGAAATTAAAAAAAAAATTACAAAATTTATGATAAACTTAGTGCACGTATCACATACATTTGCATACTTCACCAGGTCACCAACACGAGATAGTAAACGAGCAAAGTAACCGTCAAGATGCACCAAGCAAACCATCTGCCAGGGAGTGCATTACACCTTACCGAGATGCGTTGGCAAACGGCAACCTGTTAGTAATATGCATCTCCTGCAAATAGACAGACACCCTCTCTCACTGGCTGAGGTTCTTTCTGGCCTCTGGCCTTTTTATGACTTTCCTCAGCGTTGTTACAAAACCCCCATCCAGCTTCTTCCTGACGGCAAAAAGACAGGTGCAGCGCAACCACAATGCATCGTGCGGTGGCCACACCGGCATACACTGCACGGCCACTCGTTTCCCTCGCCACGACCACCACCGTCAAATGCAGAGTGTCCGCATCCGCTTCAGAAACCGGTAATGGCCTGATTACGTGCCAGCCACGTAGTCGTCATCGCCGTCACCGTTTGTCGGTGGTGATGGAAACACTAATTAGTGCCCACAGCATAACACACAACAAACTTACACACACGTACACATCGGTGGCCGACAGATCGACCCACACGCACCCCTTTTGCTTTTCACTACACAGACACACACGTACATGCACACCTTTTCTCCGTTTGTGTGTGGCTGTGTGTGGAAGGATGCCCCTTTTCAGGCAGGTTTGCGAAACTGGGAGTGCATCGCAGGTGCAATATGCAGGTGCCACAATGAAAGCACTTTTCTTTTCACGTTGGAAAACCCCCAATGGAAAATATTACATCCCCGAGCAGTGCGTGTCTACGTGGGTATGTAGCCTGCCTAACCCCACACAACCACCATTCGTAACGCAAAGGGAAAGAAACGAGATGGTTGTGTAAGTGCACACTACTGTTTTTTTTGTTGTCTCTACTATCCGAAACGTACACTAGGCTTTTGCTTTGTTTGTGTCTTACGTTCCCGTACAAAACACCTCCTATTTCGCCTGTCTGGTGCAGACACACAGGCAGGCAATGGAAAAACCGCCGCCGCCGCCGTACGGTTCTCGTAATCGTTTCACATGGCACACAACAAGTGAATGGGTGGCCCGCCCCCCTTGTGGGGATGGTTTTAATAAATTTTCCAGCTGACCATTTTTATGGCATTTACTGACAGGCTAAGAAAGAGGATAAATTCCCACTCATCTTTCGGTGGCCGATGACACAAAAACAATGGTTACCGCAGCTTTTATTTGTATTGTTTGCTGCAATTAAGCGTAGGTTTCTTCCAGTTCTTATTTTTGCATGGCTTGGGCTAGTTTATCGTCGTACTTTGGGGAAATTTAAACCTATCTTAGTGTTATATAATTCACAATGAAAGTGAGGAAATGTTTGAAAAAGTTTATGATGCCGTGGACATCTTAAAGAAATCATGAAGGAAACAATTTTGTGTAGTTAAAGTTGTGATTAGTCGTAGAAGTTTCTAACAGATGGAACCTGTATCAAATGTTATCCAGAAAGTCTCGTCGTACGCAGGACAGACTGACTATCAAAATACGAGTAAATTAAGTCAACAAATAGATTCTGCCAGAAAACGACAGAGATATGTTAGGCAAAAAATGTAGAAATGCTCCTTTCCTTACTACCAAACGTTAATGAAATGTTTGATATGCTCATACAACAAACATTCAAGCTTTCATTACTATATTGTTAAGGGTAAACTAAGCCAAAGAAGCCACAAATGACAGGCCACAAACTATCGAGGCTGTATAATGACAAGGAAGCAACAAAAATAGAGCAGAAACCAGTAAAATTTTTAGTTAAATAAATGTGCTTTTTATCATTTTTTATGAAGAGCTTGCAGCATTTTACCCTTTGTGGACATCAAATTCAATAATAACTTCTCGATATGTCAGTGCCAGAGAAGTATAAGTATTTTTTAAGATAAAACAAATCCTTTTGAAGTAGTCCTTATAAATTCAAATTTTCTCATTGCTGGGGGAACGGCTTAGATGAGACTTGAACCCCGGTCCTGCCGTATGAAGACCGGCGCCGCTGTCGCATCTACCACCGGGTATCCCATGACTACCAAACGTTCATAGAATGTTTGATAAGCTCATATGACAAACTTTCAAGCTTTCATTACTATATTGTTAAGGGTAAACTAAGCCAAAGAAGCCATAAATGAAAGGCCGGAAACTCTCGAGGTTGTATAATGGTAAAGTGAAGAAGAAGACAGTAAATTTGTTGGTGCTTTTTATAAATTTTTATGGAGAGCTTGTAGCATTTTACCCATAAAACATAAAAAAAAAACTTTGTAGACATCAAATTAAATAATGACCTCTCGATATATCAGTGCCAAAAAAGAAGAAGTATTTTTCATGCTATAACAAATCCTTTTGAAATAGTCCTTATACTTTCAATTTTCTCATAGACGGTTATAAAAAGTATTTTATGGATTGTATAAACAACTGCAGATGTTTGTTTTCAAAATCTCTAGTAAAAATGCCTACTTTCGGGCTATCAATATATACTCCTCAGCAACCAATCAATTCCACCCCAAAGGGAGAAAATAAAGAAACAAACAAATGGGTATCCAAAATAAATGAATAGAACCCTTTCAAACAAAACTCCCCCCAAAACCACAATGTGAAACCACACAATAAATGAAAAAAAAAATCGCGAAAACAGCAAACCCTTACCGATTTTGGGTCAAAATTAAAGAAAAACAGAAAATTGATAGAAAAGAGATCGCTTGCTTCCGGGGGAAGGCGGATATCATGCAACAGGAAGAGAGCGGTTTAAAACTGGCCGCCTTCAACCAAAAACACAACGAAATCCACCGTTAATACCGCCCGCGAAACAAAAACAAAACAAGAAAAACCACGCGCAATGGACCCTTTTCCAAAAAAAAAACGAATGATGTGCATAGAGAAGAAGGTTTTCTGTAAAATTGTACAAAAACAAAAATACCACAAATAAATAGAATCACACACACAAAAAAGTAAGCCAACGCAAAGCCAGTGTTGTAGCTTGCGCTCCCGAAAAACATGGGCAAAAACACAACACGAGTATTAGACTGCTGATGGCCAAACCAGCCAAACCAGCCAGTACTTCCTCCTCCTATTGTTGTACACTTTTACTTCCTCCTATTGTGCAATAGACTGCCAGCTAGCTACACACGCACCGCACAAGACAACATCGTTTTCACTTTTTCCCGCGTACGATCGACACGGAGCGGAACGCAAGGCAAGCAGAAGGCAAGAAGATGATGAAAAACTACCCCCCAAAAAGGAAAAGAAGCGATAGAGAGTAACCGAAAGCTCGTCGAACGCCGCAAATGGAGTTGCCACGCCACTCACAACAGCAGCAGCAGCGCGAACAAATGATCCAAAAGTAGCGAACAACGCCATTTAAAAACCTCGGCACACCACACACAACCATACATAACCCTTTTTTTCCGCACACATTTCCCCGCAGCGTGGAAAAACTGTTTGCGAAAACAGATGATCAAATGGGATGAGAGAGAAAGAATGTCGGAAGCTTCCACTGTACTGCAAAAGCATTTTCCCACTCCTGTTGCGTGCGTTTTCATTTGTAAAGATGAGAAGTAGTTGCCAATGGCATGACCGAACCACATGAAAGAAAACAAAATTTGTGATCCCACATCCCATCCGCCGCGACGAACGAAAATGAAACTCGGTAAAACCCGGCAAACATCATAACCTCAATTTTTCTTTCGCCTCGATCGCGCGTTGCGTATTCGCGATGGCACGAACGGTAGAGAAAAAGCCGATTGGCAAACGGTCCAAGCAACTAGCGCAACTAGCCAGACACACACTCGATCGGCAACTGAACCATTTTCAATTTCCATCCGACCGAAACGAGGAAAAGAGAAACTGGGCTGGCGCGCGTGTAAAATGGGGCCCCTTACGAAAGCATCGGCCACAACCTGACGGGAAACTTCCTGGTAGGATGAAGGAGAAAAATGGTCACCTGGTAGCGAACAAGATGATCTAACCTAGTAAAGGGCGGGCGCGAGTCGTTTAAGCTGACGCGCATTGAAACCCGTTGCAGGCCAGGGTGTGGATTAAACAGTCGCACACATCGCTAGGTTAAACAAAACAGGAAGTATGTCTTTATGTGCTGTTGGAGGTAGAGAAAGAGAAAGAAGACAAAGAAAAATGCAAAAGAAAATATTATATTTTCTATTATAAAAAAAAATTGTTGAAGAAAAGAAATGGGCGTACCAAAGGAAATGAATTGATTGATTGATAGTGGGTTTATCCCATTTTATCATAAACTTTTCCTTTTTCACTTTTCAACGCAAAACATTTTTTCATTCCTTTTTTTTACTTCATTATATTCAATCCGTATCTGTGTCGGTGTGCTTTTTGTTGTTTCACAAAGAAAATTAGGCAGTTTTCTAGAGTTTTTTCATTAATTACCTATTCTTCGGAACTTGTTTTTTATGTTTGATAATTATTATTCCTTTCTTTGGTTTTTATTAAGATGCTTTCTTAAAAAATGTACTGTACTAATGTAATGTTTTGACTTTCTATTATCTGTTCCTAAGAGTTATAAACCGTTTATACCTTTTATGTTTTGTTTTTATAGAATTCTTTTTAGAAACTTTCTTTATTTTAAGTAATCATAATAAATGTGTTTATTTACTTCATTTTTAATAATTCTTTTTACTCTTCCTTTGCCATTTGTTTTTCAACAAAAACATCAAAAACACTCTTTTAATATTTTCTTGTAACTTTTTTGTATTTTTGTCTTTTTTGTCTCTATTTTTCTAACCATTTTTTATCTGGTTTGAAGCCTCATACGTTACTTTTGTTTTCCTCTTTTTTATTATCTTTAATATCATCTTTCTTCATTAATAAACATAATGTTACAGCTCTCAATGCCATTTATCTAATATCCTTTCTGCTTGTTTTCGGTTTTTCGCAAAGCGGTGCACGAGAATAATAAAGTATACAAAATAATAAATTACTGAACGATTTTTTTCCATATTCCCCATAGAAATCTACACCCAATCTACACACCATCAAATACTAGTAATTGTGACCACCAGATGACGCAAAAAACCGTCTAACCTTCTATCACTGATGGCAACTGATGGTGTCAATTCCAAAGTTGCCAATTGCCATACCCAATAATCCACTCTCAAACAAGCCACCCTTGGCTTGCTCAGTCCCGAAGCTCCGAGCACAAAATCCTTGAATAATTACTCCCAAAGTTCGCGAACAAGAAAAGAAAAAATGTACACCAAACCCCAAAAGGAAAAGGAGGAAATGGTCCAACGGTTTGCGATAAAAAAAAAAAAAACCTTCACTAAACGCAGTGGCGGCTAACTTGGGTGAAATGCAAATTTATCATCAACTTTTCCGGCAGCAGCGTAACGAAACATCATAAAGCATCCGAGATTTTCCTTTTCGTTTTTTATGCCGCACACTGTGCGCTTGACTTTGGGAGAGAGGGAGAAAGAGAGAGAGAGAGCTCAAGCTTGTTATGGTGCCGGAGATCCTCTTATTCTTCCTTTACTTGCCTTTGCCTCGTTGTTTTTTTTTCTTTGGTTGATTATTAATTTTCAGATTCTGCTACAAATTATGATCTACACAGTGAGGAAACAGAACACCAACTGGCCAAAACAAGATACTCTGTTCATCCGTACACAAGCACATCGTCACCAAACGGAGCGTTGAAAATGGGTGAAAAACTGTTCTCGCTATTTCTATCCAAAACCAAAAGTAGCAAGAGACTATTGGAGGGTATGTCCTTCACGGGCAGGGAGCACTGTAGGCACAGGAGTTGTATTATCCTTTCATTCTGTTCCTACAAACAACTCTTCCGGTAGTACAACTTCCGTCACACAAGGTCGCTTGTCTACCCATAACCTCATGATGGCAAAAAAATCGCTCTCTTTTCTATGTAGTAAACCCCGAAACAGCAAAAACAAACACCACTGTAACACGGCCAAAGCGGCAAAGGTAAAACGAAACCAGGGACCTAAACTTTTTTATACTTAAAACAAACTGTACCGAACAAAAAGGGTGCAAAATGTCGAGAAAAAAAAATCACCCTTTTTCTTGGTGACATTTTCATTTCATTTAATTGGGATCCACCCGGAACCCTATGGCACCCATAAGCTTCCAACATGATTACCCGTCCAACCGTCCGTTCTCCGGGCCCTTGGTGACCACTCGAAAAACGGAGGAAAAGTAGCATAAAATAGAAAATAAAAACGAAAGTCATTATCTCCAACGTTTCTTAGCCCATTTTGTGGGTTGTTTTATCACAGACCGGCGACCTCCCCTTATCCTCGGGAAGCTCGGGAGAATATTATCTTCCGAACTCAAAAGGGAGCAATGTTCGCTGTAATACATTGCACCCGAAAGGACCCTTCCGCTACTCTTCCAACGGTACACACTGGGGGGCGAAGGAGGGGACCTTAATACTGTTATTGCTGTCAACATATCCGGATGAGTAAGAGGAGCATGAGGGTCTCTGCAGAGCGAACTGTAGAGCGAAAGGAGGCCACATGCTGAACATTACAAACAGCGGCTCAGCAACACATGATTGCGAAACGATCCTTCGCACCACCTGTGATCGTGCGTCTTGTGAAGAGGGGTGTTAACAGGAAGCAGCACATACATTACATACACACATACAAGGATGGTTAAAAGGGTAATCATAAGCAGAACGCCCTTCTTCGGAGCGTTTGCCCGATTGTGCTTTTAGCTAATGTTTTCTTCATTTCCTACGCCAGCCAGAGCTGACAAATACATACGAAGCGCCAAGAAGTTGATTATTTTTTATGCTGATAGGATGTTCCCTACTTCAACTGTCAACTGTACAAGGGAGCCAAGGGAATCCCAATCCACAGCTCCAGAGCAAACGCCGGATATGGTTCCTTTTCATTCGCCTCACGTAAAAGCCTGATTAAAGCGTTTAGTGGGTCCTGCCTTTGTTTTTTTTTTGTTTAGCGCTTACACGAAAGACAACGAATTGGGGATATTTTTTGTTCCATACATATATTCCTGCCAAATTAATTTTGAAGCTCCAATAACCTTTTCGACTAAATGTCGATACAAATGGTCGAATGATTGTATGGCTTGGAGAATTACTTTGTGTGACGAGGATGTTAACTCTTTCCACGATAATTGGGAAGTTTTGAAAGGGCATAGAATTGGTATTCTTGATGTTATAAATTTGCTTGAAAATGTGATTTTACGAGAGACAGGCAGAAATCATTAAATTGTTACTGAGGTGTGTAATCGACAATGGAAGGTTAGCATTGTATACCCTATAATACACATAAGAAGGGATATTTGGTAGAATGCAGTAATTACTATTATTACTAGGACTATTATTACAAGCCTATTCGTTGAAGAAATTGTAGGTAACTTTTAGAAAAGTCTTAAAAATGAACATCTACCATTAAAAAGATATTCTTCTTCATTACATCTACCACCACGAGAGCCCTTAGAATGTCTTTGCTGGCTTTCTTGACTTCTCTAGGTACGTAGCAGCCGAGTCAACGCCACTGTCTACTATCTCTTCATTTCACAGCTTTCTTACTATCTCTTCATATAATTTGAACTCTCATAAGCCAAAGGAGCCAAGATATGCTTCAATAGATCCAACTTAGCAATCTTTTTAGGCTATCCTAAATGTACAAAGGAGGCAGGAATATTGGCTATTAACGGACTTTTACAACTGTCCTAAAGGCGGTGGTTGTTGCGTGTTATTATTAAGTGAGTAGATAACAATTTGCGTAAATCCACACTAATCATATAGATCGTGGAACTAAAGTGATTCTTAATGTTAAGAAATTACTATGCATTTTTCAAGAGGTTTTTATAATCTTCAAACACAATCAATCGTTTAGAAAACAATAAATACAACATCATTCATTATCATCTGACAGATCTTCTTACAAAAAAAATCTTTCAAAACAATTTCTAAACAGCTGATTTGCAATCCAACGCGAAACGATTCTGCAAGCGTCTGATTTAAACGATTCTTTACAGAACCTGCACAGCCACCGCCACAACATATTATTGGCACCGATCAATGCATTATTTTGTGAGGCTAGAATGTCTTTGCTGGCTTTCTTGACTTCTCTAGGTACGTAGCAGCCGAGTCAACGCCACTGTCTACTATCTCTTCATTTCACAGCTTTCTTACTATCTCTTCATATAATTTGAACTCTCATAAGCCAAAGGAGCCAAGATATGCTTCAATAGATCCAACTTAGCAATCTTTTTAGGCTATCCTAAATGTACAAAGGAGGCAGGAATATTGGCTATTAACGGACTTTTACAACTGTCCTAAAGGCGGTGGTTGTTGCGTGTTATTATTAAGTGAGTAGATAACAATTTGCGTAAATCCACACTAATCATATAGATCGTGGAACTAAAGTGATTCTTAATGTTAAGAAATTCCTATGCAATTTTCAAGAGGTTTTTGTAATCTTCAAACACAATCGATCGTTTAGAAAACAATAAATACAACACCATTCATTATCATCTGACAGATCTTCTTACAAAAAAAATCTTTCAAAACAATTTCTAAACAGCTGATTTGCAATCCAACGCGAAACGATTCTGCAAGCGTCTGATTTAAACGATTCTTTACAGAACCTGCACAGCCACCGCCACAACATATTATTGGCACCGATCAATGCATTATTTTGTGAGGCACGATTGAAATGTCTCGATTTCCAGCCCATCTTGACCTCATGGCTGTGTGTTGCGTGCTATTTTGGGACGTGCACGTTTGGACATCAGCCCACGATACTCAGGACACGCTCCAAGATCCATATTGCCACCTAATTTCACTGTGTCATCGATTGCTCTCGCCGGTCAAGCGTGCCACACGATGGCCATTTTCCTAGAGAAAGAGATAGACAAGAAACAAAACAACAAAAAAAAACGCCACACGGTGTCGAAAAGCTGCTGTCAGCTGCTACTACTCCACTCAAGCGAAACGCGACCGTCTAAACCGTTGGCAAACGCAGCGACCGACGGGAACGATCTAATAAAGCACCACCTTCGCCTTTCCCTTTCGGATATTAGCTATCCCTGGAGGCTACTGCTATACCTTACTGAGCCGCTCGGTGGCTCTAAAAGCATATTAAATAGCAATCCCATCGGATTCCTGCATAATGCCTTCGGGCGAGGGACAACAAGCACCCGCACCGAAAAGCAAATTTGCCGGTCAGTGTGGACGCGGGGACGTCGTTCGCCGATTGCTCGGTTCGTTTTGGGATTTTAATGACTTTCCACATTTTCCACCAGCGCGAGACGATGGCACCACGCGCACCAGGCTAGCTGGGCTGTGTCTGTCTGTCGCGCCATTGCAATTTGCTACATTTCGAGGAAAACCCGGCCGAGATGGACGGGGGAAAATTACTTCATGTCGTCGCGTTCATGTTTTCGTGCGAACGCAATTTAACGCTTCCAGCGCATTCTTCAGAATTCTGCAGGCGGGTAGAAAATGGAAAGAACAACCGAGAACCGCGCCAGAAGAATGCAAATGAACGAGAAATGCTTACGAGACGGATCGAAGCCCACAGGAGGCATGAATCATGCAAAAGACTCTCGAACTCGTCGGGCAGGCTGGCGCGCGCGTGACCGTTTTCACTGGTTCTCCATATGCAAACAAAACCCCTTCTGCTCGGGGACACGTTTGCCATTCGTGCAGGCAGCACGGCTCTGACGTCAGCGAACTGAATTCTCCAGGTCCGAACGTGCACCAGCATGTTTCGGGGTTGCGGGAATGAACCGATGCATTGCTGCTGGTGCAATGCTGCTGTCATCGTTTATGTGTGTAAGTGTGTGTGTGTGAGCCCCCTAACAAGTACGCACGCAATATGGGCATTGTTCAACGATAAGAGAGATGAACGGAATCGACGGAAGCGCACATATGGTAACTGCTACAGCGAGAAAAGAAAAGCGATTAAAAGCTCGCGCCACTCGTACTTACCTTGTGTCTTAGCTTTCAAACACATTACATTTCCTTCCGGGCGCCAAAACACCAGACACGCACACACACATACACCCCGTTGCTGCGAACAGGAAGATCCCGAGATGACACCTGAACCCTTCCAACACAACAAAAGATCACGCTGTCACGTCACACCACACGCACCGTCGTCTCACGCAAGTTACAAAAAAAATCTTTCAAAACAATTTCTAAACAGCTGATTTGCAATCCAACGCGAAACGATTCTGCAAGCGTCTGATTTAAACGATTCTTTACAGAACCTGCACAGCCACCGCCACAACATATTATTGGCACCGATCAATGCATTATTTTGTGAGGCACGATTGAAATGTCTCGATTTCCAGCCCATCTTGACCTCATGGCTGTGTGTTGCGTGCTATTTTGGGACGTGCACGTTTGGACATCAGCCCACGATACTCAGGACACGCTCCAAGATCCATATTGCCACCTAATTTCACTGTGTCATCGATTGCTCTCGCCGGTCAAGCGTGCCACACGATGGCCATTTTCCTAGAGAAAGAGATAGACAAGAAACAAAACAACAAAAAAAAACGCCACACGGTGTCGAAAAGCTGCTGTCAGCTGCTACTACTCCACTCAAGCGAAACGCGACCGTCTAAACCGTTGGCAAACGCAGCGACCGACGGGAACGATCTAATAAAGCACCACCTTCGCCTTTCCCTTTCGGATATTAGCTATCCCTGGAGGCTACTGCTATACCTTACTGAGCCGCTCGGTGGCTCTAAAAGCATATTAAATAGCAATCCCATCGGATTCCTGCATAATGCCTTCGGGCGAGGGACAACAAGCACCCGCACCGAAAAGCAAATTTGCCGGTCAGTGTGGACGCGGGGACGTCGTTCGCCGATTGCTCGGTTCGTTTTGGGATTTTAATGACTTTCCACATTTTCCACCAGCGCGAGACGATGGCACCACGCGCACCAGGCTAGCTGGGCTGTGTCTGTCTGTCGCGCCATTGCAATTTGCTACATTTCGAGGAAAACCCGGCCGAGATGGACGGGGGAAAATTACTTCATGTCGTCGCGTTCATGTTTTCGTGCGAACGCAATTTAACGCTTCCAGCGCATTCTTCAGAATTCTGCAGGCGGGTAGAAAATGGACAGAACAACCGAGAACCGCGCCAGAAGAATGCAAATGAACGAGAAATGCTTACGAGACGGATCGAAGCCCACAGGAGGCATGAATCATGCAAAAGACTCTCGAACTCGTCGGGCAGGCTGGCGCGCGCGTGACCGTTTTCACTGGTTCTCCATATGCAAACAAAACCCCTTCTGCTCGGGGACACGTTTGCCATTCGTGCAGGCAGCACGGCTCTGACGTCAGCGAACTGAATTCTCCAGGTCCGAACGTGCACCAGCATGTTTCGGGGTTGCGGGAATGAACCGATGCATTGCTGCTGGTGCAATGCTGCTGTCATCGTTTATGTGTGTATGTGTGTGTGTGTGTGTGTGCCCCCTAACAAGTACGCACGCAATATGGGCATTATTCAACGATAAGAGAGATGAACGGAATCGACGGAAGCGCACATATGGTAACTGCTACAGCGAGAAAAGAAAAGCAATTAAAAGCTCGCGCCACTCGTACTTACCTTGTGTCTTAGCTTTCAAACACATTACATTTCCTTCCGGGCGCCAAAACACCAGACACGCACACACACATACACCCCGTTGCTGCGAACAGGAAGATCCCGAGATGACACCTGAACCCTTCCAACACAACAAAAGATCACGCTGTCACGTCACACCACACGCACCGTCGTCTCACGCAAGTGAGCAAGTGAGTTGCAAGCGTGATCTTGTGTAGGGGTTGTGCTGCGATCTCGCGAGATGCTACACCGAGATGACAGTTGGCACACAATAGATCCGCGCTGCTTCACACGCACACAAACGCGCACGTATCTGATCGTGGTCAGAAAGAAATTTTTCGCTCAACGCAAAACCCGACCGCCTGCCAAAAAGCACACGACGCACTCTCGCACACCACACCAATCGAACACACACCACACAAACACACGGACAGACCGTCGTGTCACACGTGTGCATACAATGATCGAAATTGGCTACGCACCCGCAACAGGTGTGTGGGGGCGCGCTTGTTGATCGCACACACTTTTTTTCACTTTTTTTTTCGCTCGTTTTCCCTACGGCACCACACTCACTGTACGGCTCACTCACTACCGTTGCGCGAAAACTTTCTCACCGTCAGCTCACAGACACACGG
>KZ063113.1:51073-72006 GCA_002091835.1 Anopheles maculatus
ACATGATTGCGAAACGATCCTTCGCACCACCTGTGATCGTGCGTCTTGTGTAGAGGGGTGTTAACAGGAAGCAGCACATACATTACATACACACATACAAGGATGGTTAAAAGGGTAATCATAAGCAGAACGCCCTTCTTCGGAGCGTTTGCCCGATTGTGCTTTTAGCTAATGTTTTCTTCATTTCCTACGCCAGCCAGAGCTGACAAATACATACGAAGCGCCAAGAAGTTGATTATTTTTTTATGCTGATAGGATGTTCCCTACTTCAACTGTCAACTGTACAAGGGAGCCAAGGGAATCCCAATCCACAGCTCCAGAGCAAACGCCGGATATGGTTCCTTTTCATTCGCCTCACGTAAAAGCCTGATTAAAGCGTTTAGTGGGTCCTGCCTTTGTTTTTTTTTTGTTTAGCGCTTACACGAAAGACAACGAATTGGGGATATTTTTTGTTCCATACATATATTCCTGCCAAATTAATTTTGAAGCTCCAATAACCTTTTCGACTAAATGTCGATACAAATGGTCGAATGATTGTATGGCTTGGAGAATTACTTTGTGTGACGAGGATGTTAAACCTTTCCACGTTAATTGGGAAGTTTTGAAAGGGCATAGAATTGGTATTCTAGATGTTATAGATTTGCTTGAAAATATGATTTTACGAGAGACAGGCAGAAATTATTAAGGGGTTACTGAGGTGTGTAATCGACAATGGAAGGTTAGCATTGTCTACCCTATAATACACATAAGAAGGGATATTTGGTAGAATGCAGTAATTACTATTATTACTAGGACTATTATTACAAGCCTATTCGTTGAAGAAATTGTAGGTAACTTTTAGAAAAGTCTTAAAAATGAACATCTACCATTAAAAAGATATTCTTCTTCATTACATCTACCACCACGAGAGCCCTTAGAATGTCTTTGCTGGCTTTCTTGACTTCTCTAGGTACGTAGCAGCCGAGTCAACGCCACTGTCTACTATCTCTTCATTTCACAGCTTTCTTACTATCTCTTCATATAATTTGAACTCTCATAAGCCAAAGGAGCCAAGATATGCTTCAATAGATCCAACTTAGCAATCTTTTTAGGCTATCCTAAATGTACAAAGGAGGCAGGAATATTGGCTATTAACGGACTTTTACAACTGTCCTAAAGGCGGTGGTTGTTGCGTGTTATTATTAAGTGAGTAGATAACAATTTGCGTAAATCCACACTAATCATATAGATAGTGGAACTAAAGTGATTCTTAATGTTAAGAAATTCCTATGCAATTTTCAAGAGGTTTTTGTAATCTTCAAACACAATCGATCGTTTAGAAAACAATAAATACAACACCATTCATTATCATCTGACAGATCTTCTTACAAAAAAAATCTTTCAAAACAATTTCTAAACAGCTGATTTGCAATCCAACGCGAAACGATTCTGCAAGCGTCTGATTTAAACGATTCTTTACATAACCTGCACAGCCACCGCCACAGCATATTATTGGCACCGATCAATGCATTATTTTGTGAGGCACGATTTAAATGTCTCGATTTCCAGCCCATCTTGACCTCATGGCTGTGTGTTGCGTGCTATTTTGGGACGTGCACGTTTGGACATCAGCCCACGATACTCAGGACACGCTCCAAGATCCATATTGCCACCTAATTTCGCTGTGTCATCGATTGCTCTCGTCGGTCAAGCGTGCCACACGATGGCCATTTTCCTAGAGAAAGAGATAGACAAGAAACAAAACAACAAAAAAAAACGCCACACGGTGTCGAAAAGCTGCTGTCAGCTGCTACTACTCCACTCAAGCGAAACGCGACCGTCTAAACCGTTGGCAAACGCAGAGACCGACGGGAACGATCTAATAAAGCACCACCTTCGCCTTTCCCTTTCGGACATTAGCTATCCCTGGAGGCTACTGCTATACCTTACTGAGCCGCTCGGTGGCTCTAAAAGCATATTAAATAGCAATCCCATCGGATTCCTGCATAATGCCTTCGGGCGAGGGACAACAAGCACCCGCACCGAAAAGCAAATTTGCCGGTCAGTGTGGACGCGGGGACGTCGTTCGCCGATTGCTCGGTTCGTTTTGGGATTTTAATGACTTTCCACATTTTCCACCAGCGCGAGACGATGGCACCACGCGCACCAGGCTAGCTGGGCTGTGTCTGTCTGTCGCGCCATTGCAATTTGCTACATTTCGAGGAAAACCCGGCCGACCAGCCGAGATGGACGGGGGAAAATTACTTCATGCCGTCGCGTTCATGTTTTCGTGCGAACGCAATTTAACGCTTCCAGCGCATTCTTCAGAATTCTGCAGGCGGGTAGAAAATGGAAAGAACAACCGAGAACCGCGCCAGAAGAATGCAAATGAACGAGAAATGCTTACGAGACGGATCGAAGCCCACAGGAGGCATGAATCATGCAAAAGACTCTCGAACTCGTCGGGCAGGCTGGCGCGCGCGTGACCGTTTTCACTGGTTCTCCATATGCAAACAAAACCCTTTTCTGCTCGGGGACACGTTTGCCATTCGTGCAGGCAGCACGGCTCTGACGTCAGCGAACTGAATTCTCCAGGTCCGAACGTGCACCAGCATGTTTCGGGGTTGCGGGAATGAACCGATGCATTGCTGCTGGTGCAATGCTGCTGTCATCGTTTATGTGTGTATGTGTGTGTGTGTGTGTGTGCCCCCTAACAAGTACGCACGCAATATGGGCATTATTCAACGATAAGAGAGATGAACGGAATCGACGGAAGCGCACATATGGTAACTGCTACAGCGAGAAAAGAAAAGCAATTAAAAGCTCGCGCCACTCGTACTTACCTTGTGTCTTAGCTTTCAAACACATTACATTTCCTTCCGGGCGCCAAAACACCAGACACGCACACACACATACACCCCGTTGCTGCGAACAGGAAGATCCCGAGATGACACCTGAACCCTTCCAACACAACAAAAGATCACGCTGTCACGTCACACCACACGCACCGTCGTCTCACGCAAGTGAGCAAGTGAGTTGTGCAAGCGTGATCTTGTGTAGGGGTTGTGCTGCGATCTCGCGAGATGCTACACCGAGATGACAGTTGGCACACAATAGATCCGCGCTGCTTCACACGCACACAAACGCGCACGTATCTGATCGTGGTCAGAAAGAAATTTTTCGCTCAACGCAAAACCCGACCGCCTGCCAAAAAGCACACGACGCACTCTCGCACACCACACCAATCGAACACACACCACACAAACACACGGACAGACCGTCGTGTCACACGTGTGCATACAATGATCGAAATTGGCTACGCACCCGCAACAGGTGTGTGGGGGCGCGCTTGTTGATCGCACACACTTTTTTTCACTTTTTTTTTCGCTCGTTTTCCCTACGGCACCACACTCACTGTACGGCTCACTCACTACCGTTGCGCGAAAACTTTCTCACCGTCAGCTCACAGACACACGGATCTAGTGTGCCGTTTTTTCCGTACCACTTTCTCACCCAGCGCTGCTGATGATCGTGTTTGGATGATGGGGGGTGGGGTTTTTTCACTCTCTTCTCCTTCTCCTTTCTTTTCGCCACTCTCTTTCTCTTTCGTTTCGCTATTTACACCTGATTCCACACTACTTTCGACTCGCGTTTCCCGATCCGGATAAGGAAAAGCTGTTAGACACGTTGCATATATCTAGAGACCCGTGGATTGCCGTTTCGCTGATGATGCTGCTGCTGTTGCTCTGCTGTCGATTTCTTGCTGCGGGTAACTATAGGGAGAAGGAAAAACAATTCACTTTAGGCTGTGTGTGGCTGGCGGGTTTAGCTACCAGACAGGGGGGTGGTGGGTCGCGTTTTGGGTGGGGAGGGCGGTTGGATACATAAGGCCTTTCGCTTTTTTTTTTCTCCACCGCCACCACACATCGCACGTTCGCTTGTTCGCCATTCACTGTTACTTCCTTTTTTTTTCGCTGCATTTATGTCGATTTCTCACTGTCTCTCTTTATCTCTCGCCCGTTCTCTATCTTTCTTTCCTTATTGCCTGAAGCATTCGAAATTCCAATGCGTTTTTCTTCCGCTTTGAGGCTCCCCCCTTTTGCGATCGTTCGCTTTGAACCGGGGAAAAATTTAATCATTTAAATCCCCCAAGATTTTTTACAGTTTCATTACAATATTTATAATATTTGGGATTACCACAAAACATATCATTCCGGATTATACCAAGTAGAGGAAGATAAGAAGTTAATAAAATATTGCTGCATAATTTCTTTTGAATATACAAACAATTGTGGACATGATCATAGGCAACGGCCTAGTGGAATGATGGGAGGTAAAACAACGCAACATAGCAATGCATAGCAACATCCGGATGGTTCCCTCGTAGTAAGGATTTGCTACCTGTTATCAAGGAGCATTGTAAGCTTATCTGAAGTCTTTCCAGTTCATGATAGAATTTTTCCTTCAAGTGAAGATGAACCTTATTGGATACTGTCGTTTTCAGTAAATCAAATACTGAATAAAAACATATATTCATTATTAAGTTATCTATTCAATTCAGTAGTGTGAATACAGATCATGTCCTTCATATTATGAAGTAACATATTTTAATTGTTAAGCAGATCTCATCAACAATTTAGCATGAGTGTCTCTTTGATCAAAACACTCCACAAAAAACAATGGGGACGTGGACAGGAGTATTCTAGACTCTGTCGAAACTAGCGATATCGTAGTTTTCCCACCACCGCGAAAAGAAAAGTCGGAAACACACCTCCACCTTCTTCCACCCCTACCCAGCTCTACGCGCACTATCAACCGACCGATGCAAAAGTGACAACTGTGACCAATACTAACAAACAGCAAGGCCTGTCGTCTCAACCAGACGGATCGGTGTAAACGTCATCAGCTGGTTGCCTTGCTTAGTCCGTGAGGGTCTTCTTGGACCGTGAAGATATAGGGGGCCAAAATCAATCACATGAGAAGGGAAAACACCACCCTACAGAGAGAGGGAAGGGGGAACCAACTGCTTTGCAAATTCTGGTGACGTGAAAACAAAAACGATCCAACGACCGTCGTCGACGACAAATAACACACAAACAGTACGGGACCTATGTTTGCGAAAAAGGTGTTGGGGATGACAGTTGCTCCGTCTTTTTTTCCCCCAGTGAGAGAAAGATGACGTTTTCACAACCCCCGGGGAGGACACACATACGCGATCGCGACCGACCCACAAACACACACCTACATCTGCACGCGTCCACATACACATTCAACCAAGCACACACTGCTGCTGATTCATGGCAGCCTCTAGCGACGATGATTTGCGACGACACAAAACTGGAAATGCTGCTGTTTTCCAGTTTCTTCGCCACCAAGGGTCAAAAGACGGCACACGGCGCTTCTCACTTTCTCACTTTTCCCTTTCCGTAAGCCGCGTAACCGCGAGGACGAGGGTCCACGCACGCACAATCATCCGGTCGGTCGGAATGTTGACCCTTTTTTGCAACCCAATGCAAACGTTCGAAAGTCGCCAAAGCTGCTTCACTATCGTAACGCAATCTTCACGCAGTCACGACGACGACGACGACGGCGATGACGACACCAACAACGGGTTGCTTAGTTATATTGATAGTGGTGTGCGTTGTTGCTGTGAACGGCGCCTTTCACAAAACGCACTCCCGTGTATGTCCTTGCGTGGCAAACGATGGAATTCCTTCGGTCGTACGACGGTTTGCGCCGTGTCATTTGGCCAGTTGAAGCGCTTCTCATCCGGACAACATCCGGGTTGGAACAAAAAGTATGGCCGTTTCACCGTAACACGAAACGCAATGAGAATCGAACCGACGATTAGTAGGCCACGATTTGCAACATCCGTCAAGCCGAGGTGCAAATCGCGAATCGCATGGAACCGTCGCTTGACCGAGTGTTCCGAGAGCCGCGAAGAGCTAAAACAAAAAATCTATATCTGGCCTGACCTGTGTCCCTATCTGGGCCGTGTCGCTTTGCAGGGTAGTGCAATTTCGTCGTGCTTACACTACGGTGCAAAAATCCAACACATCACAGTATGTCCGACCGTTTTCCTTTTACCCTAGTGGTCGTCGTGTCGTGCGGGAAGTGCCTTCTTTTCTTTCGCCAGCTCTACCTCCTTCGCCCCATCCGCACAGGGCAGTTTTTTCGAACGGGTGCTGACCGTGTAGCTGGCGACTGGACATAAAAGTTTCACTTTTTTGACAACTCACTTACACTTTTGCCTTTTTCAACCCCCTTCGGCTAGCAGAAAAGCACATGCACACACGGCCAACCAATTTAGCTTTACGCACTTTACGGTCGGTCATTCGGGCGCACCACCATCTTCATGAAAACCGTTCATACAAAGTCGAAAGACAAGAAAAAGCACGGCACACACGGGGCACTACTGTATTATTATTGTTATTACTTTCGCCCATCCGCACCGTTCGATTGGGAAATCAAGATTGCGAACGAATGTGGACGAGAATGCGACCACGACCCCTGGCTGGCACTGCACCCACTACCACTACTACCACCACCACCACCACCACTACCACTGCTGCCTGCTGGCAAAGGAAACTGGCCCAAATCGTTCTCCCTTCTCGTGCCCACACAACACCACCAGCTTACCAGCTGCACTCTACTACTACTACGTTTGCGATTGCACTGCTGCTGCTGCGTGCATCCCTTTCTTCGACGGTTTGGAAAAACGGGCTTTTTCGGGGAGCGAACGTACGAGCGAACCTGTGTCACCGTGGAAAACCCGATCTGTCATGTTTCGCAATGTGTGTATCGCTATTTCATTCGCTGTCCTGCTCGGCCCAGCTTGAAATGTCATGCGTGGCACAGATGTGATTGATTTCGAACAAAAAGTTTGCTTAATTTTGTATGCATATCAGTAAAAGCTATTGTTAGAAGGTGTTTCATTTTGTACATGCAGTTTGCGCAATAGAGTTCCCTAATATAATAATAATATTTTCCATTTTCGCAAACAATCAACCGGAAAGGATGAACAGTTGTCGGCCGCATATTATAAACCAACGCTAAAACTGCATCTCTCGAAGCTGTCAAACCAGTTGAGGTGCATTTGTTTTGATTTGCACTCGCTGGATACGCCGCATACAAAACAGTTCCGGTTTTGTTGTAAACTACACCGCGCACCACCGACCATGGAACAGTCTTCATCTGCTGACAATATTAATGAAATTTGTATGAGCGCTCACGACGATATGGAAGAGGAACGGAAGAACTTTTTCAAAATCATTTCCGCCTTCAAGCACTACAAGTGAGCACGAAACAGTGAGCGCTACAGCATGCTTTCAATGTTTGTTAAACATTTTGCATACATTCTCTACTGTTTCAGGCACTGCTCGATGGCTGAACTCAAGCGAAAGGAAAGCTTTCTTAAGACTCTACCTCCGGCACACCAAAATATGCTGTCGAACTACCAGCAGCACCTGGACAATTTGAAATGGTGCATCGACGAGAATGCACAGGTTATAAAGCAAATCATTCAGGATGCGAACTGTCTGTTTCAAAACGCGGACCACAATATCGAACCCGATCTGGGACCGTCCGTCGGGCCAAAGTTGCGTTATCAAGACTTTCAAAAGGTATCGAAGGTGGATTTGATTTTGTTTCTTTTCCTTCGCACTGACCGATTGTTCCGTTTCGAGCAGGTACAAATAACGCTGAAACAAATATTTCGCGATTGGAGCGAAAAAGGCAAACTGGAGCGGGACCAGTGCTACACACCAATAATAACCGAGATTAAAGCTTTCTTCGATCCTGCCAAATAGTGAGTTTCTGCGTATTGCGAACATTGCAGACCTCGTCCCCCGTTATCTAATCACGTCGTTTCTTACGTTTGTGTCCTGTTGTTTTCAGTGACCTCTCGAAGGTGAAAATTTTGGTGCCCGGTGCGGGGCTAGGTCGATTGATTTACGAGCTTGCCTGCCAGGGCTTCTACTGTGAAGGAAACGAATTTTCTCTGTTCATGCTGATTGCGTCCAACTTTGTACTAAACAGGTAGTAGATTGTGGTGCTGCGATTGTGTGATTTAACATAAACTGTGTCCTTTTTTCTGGCCGTTGATATTTTGCACAGATGCGTTTTTGCCAATCAATGTACAATCTATCCCTGGGTACACCAATTTGTGAACAATGTGTCGCAGCAGAACCAGCTTGTGCCGGTCACGTTTCCCGATGTAAGTCCGCGGAAATTCCCACCGAAAGGCACGATGAACATGGTAGCGGGAGATTTTCTGCAAGTAAGTATAGCTACACACTTACTTAGCATTTAAATACAAGCTTGTAAATAAAAACTGTTCTTCGTTCAAGGTTTATCAGGATGAGAATTACTGGGAGTGTATAGCTACTTGCTTCTTCATCGACTGCGCTAACAACATAATCGAGTTTGTAGAGGTGATTAAGAAAATATTGAAGCCGGGCGGGATTTGGGTAAATTTGGGTCCACTGCTGTACCATTTTTCGGACGTACCGGGGGAGTGCAGTATTGAACCCACTTACGAAGATCTGCTTGAAATCATTCGCTCTCTTGGTTTCATCATTTTGGTAAGTGCCTGATGATATGTCCCCTGGTCACGTTATGACTATCGATAAGAATATTTTATCATCTTGTTTGTAGAAAAACGAAACGAATGTAGTGACGACGTACTCTCAAAATCCCAACTCCATGCACCAAAGCCATTACAACAGCATATACTTGGTTTGCCAGAAGCCTACCAATTGACCGTATGCCATGTCTCTCAACGTGGCACGATTTTATGCAATTTTTTGCCGGATCAAATGGTTCTACAGGATATATAGACAAATATATAATGATTTATATTGCATCAACGTTTTGCAAGAACAAATGCAGCAGCCGATTAAAGTTCTATGACACTGAGAAATAAATTACGGTAAAACAACAGTTAAAATCACCTAAAACACCTGACGCAATGGACAAGGCTGGTGCTGTATTGAATGTTTGTGTTCGGGTTCGTCTGTTAAAAACTGGCAAAAAAGCGTCTTTGCCATATTTTTAACACCAAATAACCCGATCTGTTAAAGGTCCAAGTTGAGGTGGACTGATGGTAATGGCGATTGACCTTGAGCGCTTTGGAGAACAGCTGCAACAAACCCTCGAAGTGTTTGCTGCACCGGATGAGTCAGTATAAGTAATATTGTATAACCAGTAGAACGAGTTGTTTAGTCTTCAGGTTAGCAATTTGCAGACCCCGGATGATGTCATTGGCGTCGATGACATCATGGGTAGTTAGTATACAATCAAGAGGGAAACAGTTTCCATCGGCAAATTTCAAACAAGCTCAGTTGTTCAATAACATGCACATTTTCAAATTTAAAATGGCCCAAAATTGGTCTGTTTTTGGAGCATTATCTGAGCTTGAATTCAATATAACTTTTTAACAGTTATATTGACAGTTATTTAACAGTTATTTAACCTTTTTAATAATATTTCTCGGTTTTATCATAGTTTATTTAGCTGATTTTATGCTTTTTAGCCAAATTAGTTTCACACGTTGTCACACTCGATGGTTCTTTTTATCCCTGGCAGCACTCCGTGCGACCTATTTTTTCCACCATCTGTCAAACGCAAAACGCCAACTGAATTTTCAACATCTTGCGTCGTCGCTTCATTTTATTGATCCACTCTACCAACAAAAACGTCGACTCGTCGTAACGCTCTCTCTCGTGCGGAAACCAAGGCGTGTGCATAGTTACCGTGTTACTTCGAGATCCGGATTCCCGTTTTTGCTGACCAAACCCTGCGGCGTTTGCATTTTCATCATGTCGTCGACAAACTTTAACGTTGGTGTGGCCGCCGAATCGAAACCATCGAGCCGCGTACTGAAACCTCCGGGCGGTGGCCATTCGGACATTTTCGGTGCCACCGACGTGCGACAGAATCCGCCCCGGCCGAAAAACAACCAGCAAAACTCGTCCAACATGAACGCGGTGATGGGCACGATGGATCCGAACGAATCGCTCGATACGGGCAAGCGTTCCACGGCGGGTGGCGACAGTGCATCATCACCTGTGGCCCAAAATGGATCCTCGGCGGCGGCGGTGGCATCATCGAATGGAGTATCGTTCGGTGGTGGGGAAGCGAACAAGCCTTCGTCAGCTTCGTCGGAACGGGCCCGTGTACCACCGGGCGGTCACTCGCAGGGTTTCTGGTGATTTGGTTGGCCGTTGCGAAGCTCCACCAATCACCTCACCACCGCCACCACCACCACCCTTGCGCACACATCGAAGCTGCAGTATCGCGCGCAGTTGCATCGCACCTGCCTACTTTGCATCGGAACCAAACTATTCACACGGGAATGTGGCCACCCGCACTCGCCAGATCTCGTCGGCTTTTCTATGTTTACATCGGTGTGCGTACACTCTACTGCTCTGTAGCTTCTTCGTACCTCCTGTGAAGTGTGAGCATCACCGTGCCTGGCCGTCGTGGCTCACACCGTGGGGGAGTGCTCCATTTTGTTTGTTAGTGTCTTGTGTACCTTCGATATTCTTGATAGCTTTTAAAGAAAAACACACACTTACACACCACATCCCTACACAACACCCTTCGTTAGCCCTTTTTCGCCTCCATGGGTCTGAAAGGGGCTAGCAGTACTGCCAAAAAACAACAAAAAAAAAAAGAACAAAGACAACACAAAACCTTTACTTAAAGCCTACTACTAACTATTACTTTCTAATTGTGTATTTTGCGTATGGTATTATAAATTCCAACAACAAAAAGTGAAGCGTGAGCGCCGGGGGCCTACTACTACTAGACCAATGGCGCTGGAATGGTGACCCTTGTATCTCTCTCTTACACAAATGACGGAACAAATAAATTATACAACTACAGCTTAATTACAAGCCAGCTGCATTAAAAAATCATCTCCCGAGTCTGATTCGCTCTTTCTAATCCGAAAATAGAAACAGTTTCCCGGATTGAGAAAATGGGGTTAATGATGCATTTTATGCATTTATCCCCATGTCGCGTTTATCGTTGCTATTGGCTACGCTCCGCACCGGGTTACTACTGTTGAGCATGGGAAAACATCTGGTTACGGGTATTTGTGGTGGGTCCGTTCCCGGATACCATGGCAAAGCCCCTTGCTTTTTTATATTTAACGATTTTTCCTGCTTTATTTTACCGTTTCATTGTTCTTTTCCTTCTGCTTCATTCTCACAACAGCTTTATGTTCTGTCAAAACTGCAGTCAATGAAATAAGGGGGTTTGTTTTGGTGTTTTCGTGACACGGTACGCGCTTTTCCCCGTCAGCTGTTGGGACGATTTGCAGCCCAAAAAATCGAGTGAACACTTTCTCCATAATTCACAATAGAGCGCACACAACTTGCCAAGATGCGTGAAGTGTACGAGTAAGTACTTTATTTACTAGCAAAACGATTGCATTTGCTTACCTGGTTCGGTTTTGTTTTCTTTGCAGCTTGATAAGAGCGTCCAACATTGGCTTTGAATCGTTCGAGAAAATCTCGATTATTATACAGAAACGGTTAACTAATGCGGGTAATTGGTTTCATGGTGCGTATGTCGTCCACTTGGTCCACTGGTAAGATACGGTTAATTTCTTCTACCCTCTATCTTCCCGGACAGTCGGATCAGCGCTTGCTTTGCTGTTGCTACAAAACGATTTGACGTACCCGTTTGACCGGCTAGCGGCTATTTACGTGCTGTACGATATCCGGCGCAAAGAACAAGCAGAATCGCCTTTTTATGTCTTTCTGGCCCGATTTCTGGAACCCATCGGTGGTGTTGGTGTGACGCCGGCCAACACCCGAAGGCAAATGGTTGAACTAAAGTTCATACACCTGCTGCTGTCAAACGGTGATCCCGAGGTAAGCATGCGGATTCTTCCAAACGTTTCCATCAAACAGAAATCGCTTATCCGGAAACATTTCCAGATCGACAGGAAAACGCCGCGACTGTTTTGTCAGGCATTTGCCGCTCTACCGACACCGATTGGGCCGGCTGAAATTGCGTTCATCAAGGCAAAAGTGACGGAGCGAATTAAAGACTTCCCGCTTACTGTACGATCGAACATAATGAATGTAATTCCAGCGATACCGGTACTACCTGGGCGGGAACCAGCGCTTGAAAATTACTCCGGACCAGCGATTGAAGAGCTCATCAGCGGCATGAACCTCAATGCGAGCAATCCCTTGACGAACGCACTCGGACCAACGTTCATGTCCGTAGCGCCGCCACTGCTAACGTGCGAGGATGAACTGATCTGGCTCGATCTGGGTAGCCCGTCCTACCACAAACCGGTGTACAACAGTTGCAGTGATGCGGAACCAACGCCGGACAAATGTTTGCAAACACTGCTCGATCAATCGTTCCGGCAAGCGTTGAGCATTGCGGATCAGCAAACGCTCGTGAACGAGCTGGAGAAGGACACACAGCAGACGCACCTTTCGTGCGTTACACCAGAAAAGGTAAGCGTTGTGGTTAATAGAAAGTTATAGAAGCAGGGAACAGAATATTACATTCTTGCTTTTAAATTACAGCTCCCTAACCTAATCGAATACAATCCGACGATTGCGATCGAAATACTGATGCGCATGCTTAAAACGCGCCACATCGATGCTTACCTGGACGTGATCGTTGATATGGAACTGTCGCTCCATTCGATGGAGGTGGTTAATCGGCTTACCACATCCGTCGATCTGCCGGTACATTTCGTGCATCTGTACATTGTGAACAGTATCGGTACCTGCTCGACGATCCGGGACAAGTACATGCAGAATCGGCTAGTGCGGCTCGTCTGTGTGTTTCTGCAGAGTTTGATCCGCAACAAGATAATCGACGTTAAGCAGCTGTACATTGAGATCGAAACGTTCTGTATAGAATTTAGCAGGATACGGGAGGCGGCCGCATTGTATCGATTGTTAAAGCAGCTGGAACTGGACCAGGGTACGGTGGCGGGAACTTCCGGTACAGGGACGGCCGGCGGCGTACAGCAGTCACCTAAAGAATCTTAGACGAGCAGGAAAATGTGCAGCCACTTGAAGCATCTGGATGCAATAAAGACTTAATTTATAACTATTAAATTATTTTGATAGAATTGTCTTTCAAACAAGTTGTACACGACAGTGGGAAAAGGAGTCAAACAGGTAAATGATCGCGATTAAGTGCAAGATATGCACTAATGGGAGGGATCTTATTGACTATAAATCGAATGCCGGAAAGGAATCAAGACAAGAGTTCTCAAAAGGTTTTTTTGCTGCCGTTTATGGTTCTTTTGATTGTGAGGCATTGAGGCGCTGTGGAGTCTGAGTTAACTGTACGTCCATGCAACATTACTAGATGGCTGGAGCATAGATCATATTGGGCGCGTTTGTTTCAGGCTCTTGAGCTTTGAACTAGAGGAAGTAGTCAGGAAAGATTCAACGCTCTCCAAACTTTTACGCGTTTGAATACAAACGAAATAGGTAATTCCTCGACTGAATTGACCATTACTTACTTACTTATCAGGCGTTACAACCATTTCGCGGTCTTACTTAGCCTGCTGCAACATTCCTCGATACCGCTCACGGTCTAGCGCCGTCGTCTGCCAATCCACTATCCCCATTCTCATGACATGACCAGCCCACCGGAGCCTGGCCAGCCTAATGGTGAGATCACCGTACAGCTCGTAGAGCTCGTCGTTGTAGCGGCTCCTCAATTGTCCTTCCACACATACGGGGCCAAAAAACCTTCTGAGCATCTTCCTCTCGCACGCGGCTAAGAGGGTTTCGTCAGTTTTGGACAACGTCCATGTCTCAGAGGCGTATGTGAGTACTGGGACTATAAAGGTTCTGTACAGTCCCAGCTTCGTCCGTCGCGACAGGTATTTTGAGTGGAGAAGTTTCCTCAGGCTGTAGTATGACCGGTTGGCAGCCAGTACCCTTGCGCGCTATACAACGTCTATGTTGTTGTCGGTGTTGACTTTTGACCCCAGATTGGTGAAGTTTTGGACGACTTCGAAGGTGCGATCACCTATCTGTACATCACCCCTGGCGAAGATCAGCGTTTGTTAGCAGGGCCGCTGGTGGTGCCACTATCATTTTGGTTCAGTGCCGCCTGCTCGATCCTTTGGTGCTGCTTCTGCTCGATAGGAGGGCCTGAATGTCTATGTCATCAGCGTATGCCAAGATCTGAATGCTGCTTTTTGAAACAATATCCGGGGCAAACAGTTTGATCCACGTTCCACGGCAGCTTTCTCATCTTCTACAGTGTCCACCTCCATCTTGATTGCCACCAATTACCCTCGTCACCTTAGACAAATCGAAATGGACAATATTTGTTACTTTCCAATAGCTTTCGCTTTCCGTCTGTATAAAGTATTCCCGCCTTGGAAAACTTCGCGATAGCTCCAGAGAAACCAATCTATGCGGAAGTTTTGTTTCCGTACACTACATCCAATGAAGACCGGACACATCCGCACATCCGCATCCGCACGACGCATCCGCTGTTAGGTCTCAGAATTCTTAAGTTCGAAACAGTTCCCGCGGTTCCAAAGGTTCTGCGCTGTTGCAATTTTTCACCTTAACCTTCCCAATTCAATCTTCATGTTATATGCAATTTCTGCTTAACAGCAATAAAATAAAGGATTATTTTTCACACATTTATTTACACACATATTGTTGTGGTTGTGTTTGTGGTGGTTGATTCTTGTTTGCAATTGTTTTTGGTTTTGGGTTTCTGCTGTGCTCTTACATATCACCATATACATCACTAACGGCTCTTCGTTGGTGGTAATAGTAGTGATGCTTGGATCCATCTTTGTGCCACCATATGTATATATCCTTGCGGAACATAAAAAAAACGCTACATTGCTACGGTTTTCCGGCCGCATTTCAATACTGTGGCAAAATAAACATAGTAAAACACATACACGTACAGCGAGCATTGCTGACGAGACTTCTGCCCCGCTCAGAGCGATCCTTCCGAATTGTACCTAAATGCCGTGTGTGTTTGTGTGTCGGAGCGATTCTGAATTGATGTTGTACCGATTAAAATTGTCCTATTCCCCCTCAACGGTACGCGGAGTACGGTACGGTACGGTGAAGTGGCATTTAAAAAAATGTATCCATTTTGCATGTTCCATGTGCGTTAATTCTTCGCCATCCGTTCTGCAGCTAATGGTTTCTTTGCAAAATTGTTCTACACTAAGGTTTAATACTTTCCAGCTTCATTATCCTCTACTAAACGCAGCAAATGTTTCGCGCCCTTTCGTCGTGCCCTTCAGTGTTGTTCAGTTTTGATCTCTTTATAGTGTTTGCTAGTTTTTTTCCCCCATTTTTAAAAGAGTCTCTAAATTTATATGTATATGTGTGTGTCTCTGTGTGTGGTTTCTTTGTTTGCTGTCCTTATTTTGATCTTTGCAATTTTTCAAAACGAAAAACCCCCCCCATCATCCATTATAATGACTTTAAATAGGTTCCTTTTTAAAAAATGCCAGCCTTTGTTCTAAATCTCGGTTGTGGATGTATTTTATGTGTGTTCTTTTCGTTTTCTGTATGAGTATGTGTATGTGTGTTTTGTGTATATAGTATGTGTGTACGTGTGTGTGTATATATATATATATATGTATCCCATCTATGTAATAATTTAGTTGTTTCATCCCGTCATTATCATTAAGTTAAACATTATATGTATATATATATATATATATAGCTTCACCGTCCCAGCTCATACATACATCCACAAACAGACACACACACACAAACATTACTTCTTACACACTAAACATTCATAAAGCGCATTCCTCTTACAGCGTGTGTGTGTCGTCACTAATAAAACCTCCCTAAATCCCTTGCACTCAATTATAGCATGTATGCATATATTTGCCGTGTGATTTGTAAAATTCCGTACCAATTCCCTAGACCGCTCCCGCCACCCTTCCCTCCCATTATTTGTTTTCCCTTCTTCTTTCCCCTTTTTTGCAGTATATATATATAATATGTTAAGTTATCTTTTCTGTTTGACTAATTCAATCCCAACATTAGAATACCAGTTTTGCTGCACATCATTTAGTAGTAGTAGTAGTAGTAGTAGTAGTTGTTGTTGTTGTTGTTGGTTGTAGTGGTATTAATAGTTGCAGTAGTAGCAGTAGTATTAGTAGTAGGGACAAACATACATCGAATTCATAATTCCATATAGTCAGTGAGTCATTCGCACCACCACCACCACCACCACCAACAAACTAACCCACAGGAGTGATTAAATGTGCGAGGATGTCCCCCCACTGCGGCTACCAACTTACAGCTAGAGCTTTTATCATCAACATTTGCTTTTATGTCAGTTTTAATGTACTACATTCGCTAACTTACTCAGATCTACTCGTTTCGCTTCATTTTTTCGCACTGGGCGTGTTTTGCTCTGTACTACCTCCTCAACACAGACACGTTTTTGATTGTATTTCTTCCGCTTCGATTCATTGTGCTGGTTTCATCATCGTTTCACACTTAAATCGCTCTTTCGACCGGCTATATTCTTTGGTATCTTCTTGCACCCTTGTTTTTTTTGTCTTGCGTCCAATATTTTCTAGCTTTTGTCACAGCTACACACACACACATAGTCGGATTTTCCCCGGGGGATGGTTGTTGTTTAGACAAAGATTCAAAATCGATTACTCTATCGTTAGGTTAAAGGGTTCTATATTATGTGTCCTTCCTGGGTTAGCTTCTCCAGATACAGGCAGAGCGCCCGGTGGATTAGTTCGTACTGTTCCGAGTTTTGTACCATGCCACCACGCTGCAGTCGCAGGTTACACACGATGCCCAAAATGTCCACCTGTCCCGATTCACGCTGCAACGTTCCAGCATCTCCTACCCGCTGACCGCGGAACGACCCATTGCCGGCCGTCAGCGTCAGCAGGCTGGTAGCGGACTTGCGGCGCGCCTCCGGACCATCGGGAACCGGTGGCAAGGGTAACGATTGTTCCAGCTCGTCCTGCAGCTCATCGGCAGCCGTTTTGGGCCCGTCGGAAACCGGGTCCTCCTGACACGCAACCACTGTTTGTTGCGCTTGTTTTCGCTGTTGCTGCCGGCGCTGGTGTGCCATCACGGACAGCCGCAACTGTCGCAACCCGTTCAGTATCGCGATCAAACATCCCGTCCGCCCGATACCGGCCGAACAGTGAATGATCGGCAGTACGGTCGGTGTTGGGGCGGAACCCAGGGCAGCAAGCTGACCCGCGCTAACCATCTCCTCCAGGCCCGGTGTGCCGGGCTGATTGCCTTTCAGTGAGTTATTGCTTTCCGGGCGCGGTGTATCGATAACGTTCGGGCCGAGCACATCGAGACTCAGGTCCAGCAGCACATTTATATCGTTCGGCGAACGATGGTCGGGCCAATCCGGGAACCAGTAGTGATGCGCCCGGAATGCGGTCAACTCGAACAGGGTGCCTCCGTCCGTCTCTTCCACCTTTGTTCCTTCGCTTGGTGGTTCCGCTTTCTGACCGTAGATTACATTTAGCGCACGTACGGTGTAACCGTTCCGTTGCGCTATGCACGCATTGTGGACGAGAAAGAAACAACTGTCGCACCGTGCTCTTATCGTGCTGTCTTCCGGGCAGAAGCTCTTTGCTGTAAGCGTATCTTTTGCCTGCAGCACTTCACTCACATCCACATCGGCCGTGCTGCCGAACGCGAGCCAATCGTCTTCGTTCTGTGGGAAATAGATCGCACACTTCTGGCGTCCGTTTTCGACAAAGTTGGTTAGCATCACTATCTTTTGCTCAATGCCCGACGATGATAGGGACGTTCCGGCGACCGTTGCTGTGCGTGCGACATTCTGGTACACCATCAACCAAAACTCGTAGATTGTGTTTGGCAGTGGGCCTTGGGTAGCGATGTAGCTGTTGTTTGCGTAATCGGGACCCTGAAAGACAAGAAATGTGTTACGATTGTGTGATTTTCCAGCTACAAAACTGCGCATCTTCGTTGTCCGCTATAGCCAGGTGCAGTGGGGCACACAAACGTGTGAAAATGTGTGCTGAAAAACATCCTAAATACCCAATATATCCTACCTTAATGTAATTCGCGTTAATGTACGGTTCACCGCCTGCGATCGGTGCCCGTTCCGGTTCGAGAATGACGCGCGAATGTTCGTTCGGCAGGATCGTTTTATAGCGATTCTTTGCCTGCGACCCAAACACCAACGGTTTCTCCTGATAGTTGGTGGGCAAATCCCAAAACTCCTGGTGTATCTTCAGTACCATCTTTTTGTGCTCTTCGTCGTACGACTCATCATCACACACCGGCGGATGATGCAGGCTGTCACTGTGCAGTAACATCATCTTCGTCGACGAATCCTGGCCTGATCCGTCCGCCCGTGCCGCAACCGTTCGTTCCTTGCCACTGTCGAACGCTTCCTGTGCTACTGCGGCAGTACTAGCGGCAGTCGATGCAACCATTTTGCGATACGTTTTGCTAAAGAAATTATGCAACTTCCGGAGGTACGCTATCGTAAGTACGTTCGATGCATTCTGCAGGAACTGAATGTTGGCCAAATAGATCTTAAAGTCTTCGCTGGTTGTCTGGGGACTGAGCGGTTTGGTGGAGATGTTGCGTACGTTCGAGTTGCTGATGCTCAAGTTGCCTGTCTTCAGTGCTAGTCCGTTTCCATCGCAACAACTACCACCGCCGTCTATGGTGCCGGTACAGCAACAGCAGCAGCAGCTGCAGCAGCAACAGCAGCTACAGCACCCACTGCTGCAGCAATTGCCACAGCAATTGTACAGTGAGCCGGTCCCGAGGGCTGACAGATTGTTGGCTGAGGAGGTCGACGTTACGGTGGACGGGTCCTTCTGGAAGAGTCCGCGGTGGATTGAAAGTTTGTTTTGGTGCTCTTTGAAATTTTCCGACGACCCTGGAGGGGTGAGAAAAACAAGGCGTATCAATGCGTAGCAGGCAAAGGACGAAGTTGGTAGAAGAGCTTCAATCGTTATTTTCAAGTGACAGGTTGCTGAGTATTATATTGGTCAAGGCTAATGGAGAAGGAGAATTAAGCAAGTATCTAAGCTGAGTCAACAGACTAGAATGATGCCGAACCGCGTGGAACCACGGAGCAGTAGGCGCAGGGTAGTGTGCGCACGTGTGTGCGATATGGAGCTCCAATGGTCTTTCATCTTTTTGAACGAAAAGTTCATTGCCAGACCCTGAAGTCCCTGAGTCCTGAAGTGATTCTTACCCGCCTACAGCAGCGACATATTCGCGTCGAAAAAGGTACGACTGAGACCGGTTCTCAGGAAGATGTCAGCCGGGAGAACTATATTATCGATGGTGTCCTCGAATTCATCTCCGTGGAAGTGCATGCTACCGCGACAGGCAGTAGTAGATCACCGTTGGAAACTAGAAGAGTCTCATTAGCGCTTCGGTGACCAACGGTGCTCGTGAAGCTAAGACGCCCGACAACCCTCACCAAGAGTTGTCCATGGCAAAAATCGTCTATACCAATCATTTCCAATGTTATACCCATGCTTAGCCTAGTCAACAGAGCAGAGGTCTTCATTGTGACCAATACGCTCCTAACGGGAGGGCTGAACTATTCAAGATGGGCCCGGAGAGGCTTGCCGCGATTATGCATCGGCTGATTGTTAGGATATGGGACCAGGAAGAACTACCGGGCGACTGGAACGTGGGTGTTATTCACCCAGTGTACAAAAAGGGCGACAGACTGGACTGTGCTAACTTCCGAGCCATCACAGACCTGAATGCTGCCTACAAGATCCTGTCCCGAATACTCTTCTGCAGACTTGCGCCCCTTGCTACAGATTTCGTCGGGAGCTACCAAGCTGGATTTGTTGGAGGGAAATCCACTACCGACCAAATCTTCACTCTACGGCAGATCCTCCAGAAGTGCCGGGAGCACCAGATCCCCACGCACCACCTGTTCATCGACTTCAAGGCAGCCTACGACACCATAGATTGTACCGAGCTATGGAACATCATGCGGCAGTACGGTTTCCCTGCGGCTGTTGAGGACTACAATGGACGGTGTGCAGTTTTGTAGCTGGAAAATCACACAATCGTAACACATTTCTTGTCTTTCATGCGAAGCGCGGGCTTCGACATCCGGGGCACGATTTTCACCCGGTCTCTCCAATTCCTTGGCTTCGCGGATGACTTCGACATCATCGGGCGAACATCTACGGCGATGTGCGAAGCGTACACCCGACTGAAACGCGAGGCCGATAGGATTGGATTGAGGATCAATGCGACGAAGACAAAGTACCTGCTTGCCGGAGGCTCTGACCGTGATAGAGCACGACTCGGAAGCAGAGTATTAGTTGACGGCGACGATCTCGAGGTAGTAGAGGAGTTCTGCTACCTTGGCACGATCGTAACTTCGGACAACAACGTAAGCAGCGAAATCCGAAGGCGCATTGTTCAGGGGAATCGTGCCTACTACGGACTCCACAAACTCCTGAGAGCCTGACGAAATGCGCCATATATCGCACACTGATACGGCCGGTAGTCCTCTACGGGCACGAGTCCTGGACTATGCTGGCGGAGGACGCCAATGCACTCGCCATTTTCGAACGGCGGGTGCTACGGACTATCTTTGGCGGTGTGTGCGAGCAGGGCGTGTGGAGAAGGAGAATGAACCACGAGCTAGCTGAGCTGTTCGACGATGCAGACATCCTGACGGTTGTCAAAGCCGGAAGGATACGCTGGTTGGGCCACGTGATGAGGATGCCGGACTCATGCCCTGCCAGAAAAGTGCTCGTCAGCGACCCGTTCGGCACGAGGCGTAGAGGAGCCCAGCGAGCTCGTTGGCTGGATCAAGTGGAGTCTAACCTGAGGGATATCGGATGCAGCCGGGGATGGAGGAGCCATGGACCGAGTTTCCTGGAAACGGATTGGACACCAGGCCATGTCTATTAGACGTGCACCCTAGGAGCAGGCCACGAAAGAAGA
>KZ063114.1:2580-61608 GCA_002091835.1 Anopheles maculatus
TGTGAACGTCAACGACCTTTTTTGCGGATTATATCACCATCGCTGTTTGCCATTTTGAACCCCTATTTATGCATCCGAAAGTTGCTTCGCCACTTAACCCAATCGTGCTCCCCCACCCACCAGCGACAGCGATTTTTCCCTCTTTTACCCATTTGCATCATGAATTCATTCAAAAGCTTCCGGGGACGATATTTCCACTGCCCTTCATTTTTCTCAACCCACCGGCACCCGGCTTTTCCGTGGTGAAAAGATTTCGCAGCAATAATAATCACATTCCGGTTAAAAGTGCACAACCTCGCCCTCGCCACAATTGGTTTGGGGTGTTGACGTTCCCAGTGACAGACACCATAAACACGGACTAATTGGAATATTCACCCCCCCCCCAAAATGGCACGATTATTTTATGACCACAGTGCCACTCATTACCACGGGAGGGGGCGGTGGGTGGTTGGGTTGTCCCAAAAATACGGGGGGACCGCTGGTAATGTTCATTGTTGGAGAAATCTGTTGCTGCATTGTTTACCAACTGTGTTTATTGATCTTTTCTCCTTCGCTACGTTGAATGGTGCCCCAAGGTGGAGCAGGCGAGATGCAATTTAACTGTTGGTGAGATTATGCATACATTTACATATGCATTTGCATTGATTTGATTGCATGTGGTGGAGCGCGATAAATATTGCAATATGCATCACGACAGTTGTGACAGTTGTGGAATGTTTTCAATTTTGACATTTATGTAGTACTTTTAACATGTCGACAAACAATAAGAAACTAGAGAAAAACTATTTTTTCTTACAACACTTCTTCTAAAATAGCAAAAGCGCCTAAAGTTAGGCTAACGCATAGCACGACAACTCACTATGAGCTTAAAACCAAACTCTCGGAAACAAAAGTGTGATGATTTATGGTAAAGCAGTTAGGGAGCGGTGGTGTATCCGATAGCGGCGCCGGTCTTCACACGGCAGGACCGGGGTTCGAATCCCGGCGGACCGCCTCCCCGTACGCAAGACTGACTATCCAGCTACGGGTATAAATAAGTCACAGAAAGCTAGCAATTGCTAGCAGGCCAAGACCTACAGAGGTTGTAGTGCCAGAGAAGAAGAAGAAGAAGTTAGGGAGCATTTAGAAACTATTAGGATCAATTAATTGACACCCAATTGTGCGCTATGTGTTCAAAGTTGTCAACAATTCGCGCCTTACATTCAATAAACAGTTTAAAATTCAATTCTCTACATTACATTGCCGGGCCGAGCCAATGCTGTAACACCTAACAAATTACGGGTATTATCTTTTAATGGACCTTCATCTTCATTCCCTCCCCAGACCCACCCACCCTACCCGTATCCACGCATCGCCAATCTTCAAGTGAAATGTAAACGGATGGAATTAACATTGCGCCACTGTTTCACCGAACCTCACAACAGAACGATGCTCTCGGGAACAATTTTTCCCTCTCCTTGTTCGGAAGCCGGTACTCAAGCAGAACAAGCAAAACTTTATCCTCTAGCGCCTCCAGCGCAAAGAAAAGCTGGACGTAATGGTCATAGGACACTACTGCTCTGTAATCTCGATGTAAACAGTGTCTGCTGTACGAAGAAATAGCAAAACGACAAATACAAACCTCTACCAACGACCCTCCCGGGATTGAACGCAACCGTACTAGCTCTCTCTCTCTCTCTCTAAACAAGTTGACCAAGTAACAACTTTGCCGAACAATGTTTCAATTTAGTCAACAGCCGTATTATACACTGTCACACTTTTCCTGCGTGAAGCAATGTGCAGACAGTTGCTTCGTATCCTTCACCATACACCCACGCAGCGAATGCTCAATGGCAATAAGTGGACAAATGAAGTTTGTTCTTGCAACCAGCTCCGTGTATCGTCCGAAAGTTTCCTGTCTTAACAAATGGATAGAAATGCATAGAAGAAAGTGGATAAAGCAACTCGTAAAGTGAACAAAACAGGGTCGCAAAAATATATAGATAGTGTGGTGGTGGTATCTGTTGCAGTGCTGGTAACAGGTTCAGCGTAGTTAGATAGAGCAGGATGTTGAATGTTGGTGCTAATAAAAACTCTTTATAATTACCACCCAAAAGGATGATTATCTGCTGCCTTCATCTGTTACAAAATCAATGAGATGATCGAAATTAGGAAGCCCAATAATAGTTTCACCATCGAAATTCGAACTCCGGATGTGCGTAATCTCAATCTGACAGGCTGAACAATGCGCTACCGGTGGCTCTAGAATAAGACCAGAATAGATAAGTAATACATTCGACACAGAATCTTGATGATGTGTGCGTTGACACATTTAAATAACTATAGTTTGAGAATTAGAATAACAAAACTATTCATAACAAATATTATATGTAGAATCTAAAATTTCCTGTAGCTGACAACTGACGTAGCTGTCAAATTATTCGATTCTATGCCTAATTCTGAACACTTCAACATTACATCCTGTGACTATTGCAACAGCAATTGATCGTGTTGGTGCCTGGAAAGTTTCTTGTTTTGCTCGTATATGAAGAGACCACAAGGACACAAAGTCTTCACGCAAAGACGAGCTCCGTTTAAAAGCTGTTCGCTTTTCCAGCCCCAGTTGCTATTTTCCACTTATCGATTCTCGCACTAGTTGGCTTGCCCGTACTTACTTCCCTTCCAATCGTCGTATGGAGACATTCTTCTCTTTATTGAACTTATGGCCTAAAGGACCTGCGTATCTCTCTGCTCGCTCTGACTCCAAGAACCCCCCCGCTCATTCTCTTTACACCCTTTCGTCCTTTTTTGTGATATGTAGTGTATGTGTGTGTGTCTGCGATTGCGTCGCCTAATTGAATCGACGACGATTGTTTCCACCCTCCCTGTATGTGTGTGACGTGTTCCGGTCACACATTGCTACTTAGTAATGCGTTCGAGTCGGGTCTCCCCTGTTGGTCTTTGGGCTTATCACCTTAAGCTCCCCTTCAAATACGCCAGGCGCAAATCACTTCCCTCACTGTGTCTGCATGCGTACTCGAGCAGAAATGGCTCATTGGCAAGATTGAGGTTACGGGGTACGTGCATCAAGCCAACATACATGCGCGCACACACACACACATACACAGTTGCCCGAAGAACGACTACAAACACTTGGCAGAATATGTCCATCGATGTTCTGCCGGTCAATGTTTGCCGAAGGATAAACCAGCACACGAAACATGAACGATAACGACATCGTCTGCTCGTTGCGGTGTAGAAGAAACGACCGACCTGGACAACCATTGTGTACGGCCGCCGTATCGTCGTATCGAAAAGAGCTCCAACTGAAGGTACCCACCACGTACAGCGAGACCCCGGACAGGGCAGCGAACGATGCAGCCAGGATAGCACGGGACCAATGCATATAAATGGATCGAACGTCGGTGATGCGAGACGGAAAAAAGGGGTCCGAGAGTGTAGGGTGGCGATGTGCGAGAGGTATATTGTGTCGTTGTCGATAGCATCTTTGGTCGCTGATCCTGGTCAACACTTGGCCAGGGGACACACTCTTATCGCACGTTTAGCCTTTCACTTGATTGGAACACGTCCGGTTGCTCTCTGGTTCTTTCTGGTCGCATCCCTGACCTGATGTCGCTCTCTCTCTCACTCGGTTTCCCCATCCTGCTCCTGTTCATGTGCCCGGTGTGGTCAAATTGAGTTAAATGTTTCAGTTCATAAGCCAGTCGCATTATGTCGGATCAAATCAAGCGCAAATGACTCCCTCCCACTCGGAAAACTCCGACTTCAATGGTCGGGCGAATGGATCAATACCGCTTTTGGGTGATCATACGCTTCTTAGAGCTCAGAGAAGCTTTCATGTGGAAGGGTTTTACAGGATTGGTAGAACGATTCATATCGATTTTCGACCCATAAGCATCACCTTACTATACACACATGTCATCCTGACATCTGAAGGCAAGCATTATCGTGGTAAATCGTGTTAAATAAATCTTGATTGAGATAATTTTGTTAGAACTACAATACAGAAAAATATGACCGTAATGTTTCCATTATCGTGCTCTGTTTAGCGCGAAGTTACGAAAGAGGTGCCAATCATTGTATTTTTCAATAACTATTGCATAAATCATGGTAACAAACTCAAAATATTACATCTTTACATCCATCATCTAGCCGTAGATTAAAGCTGTTTGAATTAAAACGAGCTGCCTGAAACATGCATTTAGATTAAATTAACTCTAACAAGCTGTCAAAACATAACAAAAATTATACTAAAATCTGAGAATTCGTTCCCATAAATCACAAACAGCTACGGTGTCATGCTGGTTTGGAAAAATATTTCCAATGATGGATGATCAAGATCTTTCAATTTTAACTGGATTGGCGAACACCAGTAACTGTGGAAAACGTGAATAATTGAAAAAAGAACTGCTAAAACTCCACGTATTTTGTCCGTGTCCTATTTCGGGCACACTTGAGGATCGATGCGATATGCAGGCATCAACAGCAGAACAAACTTTCCATTCGGTTTGAGAACCATTGGATCGAACGCTGGAGTACATCACTTCATGCTCTTCTGAACGGGGGAGCATTTTTTGCTGTTGTTCCTGTTGCTACTGCTTCTAACAATCGACAGGTCGCGTTACGAATAGAAGCGTAGGATAGGTTTTGTTCTATTTTTCCCCGGATTTTTGGATATCAAATGATGTTAGCTTGCTTGCACTTTGAAAGCATCGCACGAGCCACCACGGTTCGACATCGTCATCAACACAGCACACCCACACGATTCATTTTGAGTTCCGGTTAAAAATAGTCCAGGTTTGGCGTACCTCATCCGCGTACCATGACAACCAAATTGCGCCTAGTGCACACCGATCGATGTGTACCAGATTTTGGGAAGAATGCACAAGGATTCGCATGACGGCTTCCGGTGAAATGGTGATGCTGGCCCTGTAACGTGGACATCCATTGGATGTCCGATAGTCACACAAATGCAGCCAGTACCTGAATGATTGCCATACTCTGTGAACCGAAACGCATGGAAAACACGTTTGAAGTAGCTACACACAGTATGTCTCACATGGTAAATATTTCAAAAAGCCAAAAATTCAAACAATTTGTAAATATTTGAAAAATGTGCTAGATTTTACTCAAATACTAGAACAAAATATGACTTTGTATGGTGATCCTAAGGCTATGATTTCCGTGTCCGACCTGGGATAATCCACACGAGACTAGCACAAGCCGCGAGATCACAACACCGCTGTGCCACTATAGAAGAACGCATTCGAAAATCCCGAACTTTTGTCTTTTTTGACACCATGTTTCAATCTCAACAGTGAACGAGGAGAACTGGTCAAGTCACGCTTTGACCGATAGACAGCGGCAGTTCACACTAACGATATTCGGGCGTGTGTGTATATGAAACAGATAATACGATGTCCACTATCGTCATCATCTCGGTGTCATATACACCGTGCATATGGATTCCAGGGAAATCTTTGTCAGATTGGACTTTGCGCAGCTTTCATTGCTGCATATAGGAGTTCAAAATGGTGACGTAATTAGTTTTTTTCATTGAATTCATATATTATGTCAGAATGAAACCGTCACAATGGATAAGGAGTTTTGTCTATATTAGTCCTTTGATGTCAAATGTATGGGATACAAATGTATATTGAATTTATTCTGATTCAAATACATGAAGCTTTAATTTAGTTAATAATTTAGTTAGTTAACCAGTAAGCAGCACGATCAAAGAACAGCATGAACAGAAACCTTTTTCACAAAAATAGTTCTGTTTCCAACACGGAGAACGGCTTCCTGACATTGGCTTGGAATCAAGAATACTATCGATAACTTCAGCTGCACGCACAACTGATCCTTTACACAATAAGTGCAATACAAACCAACCATCAACTCGCTCTGATTCTGTCGTTCGAAGCTCGTTGGTAAAGTAAATAAAGCTATCGTAATGAATTGTACTATTTTCAACGCGTGTTCCACCACGTTTAGGGATAACTCTACCCAACTACTACTTCATCGATGCATGTTGTTGTCTATTCGCATTGGCAAACGAACTGGAACTACACACATGGAAGAACGACAACTCGTACGGAAGGACTATTTCTATTAATACAGAAAGATATATCTATATTTCATGAAGCTATGGTAACACTCTGTGCCATCTCGCCTGTCCTGGTCGATTGAGAAAAGCTTTTTAGTGTGTGTGTGTGTATACACCGCAGTCGGAATCACGATATTTCCCATGTACATGTGGTACTGCTACACAAAAACGTGCAGCTGCAAGCAATTGAAATCTAATTAAATCGCTTGATTTGAGTATCTATTGTTACGATTATGATGATATGTCATGCTTGATGTTGAGAGGAGCTACATAGAAAGGACCACATCCATTGGCGATATTTAAACTTTATTGGTTTTGGTTTCTTCTGGAGCGGGTCAGCGTGTTCCGTTGTTTGAAGAATGCAGATAGCAATCGATTTGATATCCTTTATTGTTGCAAAATTTAACATAAATTTATATTGAAATTAAATGAACAACAAACCTTTTGGAAATTATTACAGTTCGTGCCGCAGCAGTCGCAACGATTTGCTGTAATTGATATGAATTTCGATCAACTAATTCATAGCTTTGAGAGCAAATTGAGTTGAGCTTAGTTATAGAGATACATATAATTATATAAAGATTTTCTGTAAGGATAAAACAGTTGCCACAAAACTACTCCAGCAAACCAATAGTAGAGCACCCGCACAATTTCCGGAAATGAGCAAGTGCCAACATTTTTGGAGTTTCTCAAAACATTGCCACGTTCTATGTCCTCACGCCCACACTCTGCGGTCTGCAATCCTCTTCCAACACGCCAACATGCTTTCCATTCTCACGGGAAAGGAATGCTGAGCAATGCCCATTCCCCATTCCGGAGCATATTTTCCGACCTACGCGATCCTGCCCCGTCCAGAAGTCCAGCGGTCGGAGAAGAATTTCAGCTTGGTATCAAAAGGTTTTCACACCTTTAGTTAACCTGTGTGTGCAGTACAAGGGATTGCTTCGCACAGGCTAAAGAAACCGCACTCTTGCCTACACCGAAAGGGCGAAAATGAGATGGTCGTTTACACATTCTTAGCGAAAATGAGATTGTTTGTCGGAGGGATTCTAACGCTTGTACCCTCTTGCTGGGTAAATGGTTTTAAACCCTTCCCGGGAAAGAAGGAGAAGGATTACCTACCGAATGGAAAAATGGAATTCCTTCCGTGTTTATCGTTTCCGGGACTGTCACCCCCGGTGGACCCGGGTGGAAAGATAATCATCGGCAATTAAATAGCACTGTGTCGTGAAAGAGATTCTTGGATGAAGACACTACGCTAGAGTTTTCTATGACAGTCTCGTACTGATGAACTTCACGCGCATTTGTAAAGACAGCGTGTGTTTACAGATTTTGGCTGTGTTATTATTCCATCTAAATTATGTCACGTGGTAAAGCATTTATAATAAACAAACCATCTATACTGAAAAAAACCGTATTCAAAGATACTAAGTATGAACAAACTTCTTTTAGATTGAAAACGATATATTGCCATTATCTAATCCAACAGTTAATCTCATTTCGCACTCAATTCTTCAAAAATAAACCTCCGTAATTTTAGTGTTCTAGCGACTAATAATCCCTGCCAACGTTGATAAACCTCACGTTGCTCCATGATAACCAGGCAACACAAGATGACCTCCCAACGTTGCCATCACCACGAACGTACCTGCGTGGCTTCGATGAAAACGTTTCCATCAACACCAGCTCCGGAGTTCGCGTGTGTAGTAGAGAACACCGCCGACGCCTAGATTCAGCGCTAATACCCTGCACTGCTTCATCGTGCACTAAAGTGATTACTGCCGCGTGAACGGTAATCAAAGCCAATAAAATACACCAAAGCGCAGATAATCACTACACGGCGAGCGGCAAGCGCTAGCTAACAAACAGAGGCGATGGGGAAAATTGATCCAAAAAAGAGGGAAATCACTGACAAGCACAAAGAAGCACCCGAATCATACCGGTGTGCCGTGTGCTTCGTATGCCGTGCAAGAACACTTGATTCGCCCAGGGTAATGCCCGGGTTTATCCGTAAGTCGCAATCCGCTCGAACAATCCAGCAGGGTCAGGTTTGCCGGAACGATTTTCAAAGGTACGGGATGAGTTTTGGATGAACACATTCGTGTGTTAGTTTTGGTAGGAGTGTGATGAGATGGAAGGATACGGGTTCGACATAACTCATCAAGTGTGTGTATGTGTGTGTGTGTGTGCTTGCGGTCGTATTGGTTTACGTGATGAGCGTGTAGAGCGAACACTAATAAGGATACGCGGTTGGCTTGATTTCATTAGCCTTGTGTGAGCCATTTTGGGGCAAAAATCAATGTTAATGTTATTTCGATGACGCCACACATTTTGTATGTCAATATAAGACACGTCAAGGAAAATTTAGTTTAAGCATTACCATATCAAAACGAAGGCATGTTTTCTTGTACAACATAAATAAAATACATTGAAAAATTGAGTCATAAACTAAACCATTCCATAAAAGACTCAAGCAACTCGTCGTCCTCAAGCAAACCACATGTGTCCTGACGTTGCTTTCAGTTTTACCACTAACATTTCCCATTTTCTCATCACTGCGCTACGGTGTAGATTCTTTCCACTACATTTTCGACAACATTCCGGTGGTTCCCTTAAGTTACAGCCAGACACACCGGCGTTTTCAAACTTTCACCCTCCCATACAAAACAACAGCAGCTGCCCATTTTCCCAGTTTGCTCGCTAGATAAAAGTTTGCTACTTAAAAGAAAAATCCCTTTTTACACCCAAACGTCCTGCGGTTGAAAGCAACACAATCCTACAAGGGAGCGAACACATGAAAGAACGTTGGCTGTATGTAGCGAAGATGAAGTGAAAATAAATGTACGCCTAATAACCGACCCGTCGCCTTGTTGTGGTGGTTCTTCCTACAGCAACAGCAACAAAACGACCGACTTTTCACGCCCATCCGACTGCTCTGCCTTTCTTCGCTAGCCAAAGGCAAGCCCGCCCTCGAGAGATGGATTGGGTGGTAAGTGACTCAACGACCATCGGGACGAGAAGATTGAGATCGGGCAAAGACACTGCTGAATACAAACACCATGCGCCTAAATGGTCACCTCCGAATACATTCCATCCCGCAATGGTGTACTTTGCTGCCTCAATTTCTGCCAACTTTCCCCGCTTCCGGTCGCTGCCCACACACACACACACACATGTAACAAATTATTCACTAAACATTCCCCCTAAACATTACCTTTTTAACACATTTACCACCCGAGCAGCAGGCAGCGAGCCAAAGTTTTCCAACCATCTCTCGGCCTCGGCTTCCGCCTGTCTGCCGCTTGGTGCGAAATTTCGAGAAGGACGATTTTGGTGAAATATTTATCCACACCAGCTTCTCATCCAGCACGCCGCACACATGGTGGTCGTTTCGAAAGTGATGCTCGGTAATGCTGCCAAAAGACTACATTTTATGGCAGCGCTACGCCCGCTTCTCGTGTTTTGCGAGAAGATTTGTGGACATGGTTCTATCCACCCACCCAGCAATGTATTTGCGACACGGAACGGCGTTGTGCGTATTCTTCACATCCACATAGGTGAGTGTTCCAGGGTGTTTTGCCAAAGTTTATACGGACGATAGAAATTCGGCGAAGAGAAATGTCTTTTGCTACTCAATCTACCACACCAGCCAGTTGTAATATGTCTGGTATCCATCTAATCCTTTTTGATAGCAATTCTCTCTAGTGGTTTGAGGGAAGCTGGAAGATAGCTCCTCATAATCCGATAAGATGATTGCAGTGATGATTGCATAATACCCGATGGACACTGCGTGGTGGACCCGGTCCCACGAGACACATATTTGTTCGCATCTACACATGGCCTACGAATGCTTTCAAGACTTATTACCAACCAGTTTTATTGTCAATTGGAATAGAAATTTGATTGCAATTTCCCACACAGTATGGAACACTATTAATACTAACAGATAATAAAAAAAAACACAATCATTTCAATATCTGTAGGTACAGCGCATTTTATCTTCGCACCTCGCCGGAAATTTCAATTCCCATTTGTCGAATCAACACCCTCTCATATTTCAGTGTAAACGCTTTTGAGGTGTGGCGGCGTTCCCATGAATTATAAACTTCGCCCCCAACAAAACACAGCGCGCGCAATCTGCACAAATTAGTTCATGTTTTTCCCTGCTAGTCAACAAAACCATCGGTAATCGATCTTTCTTCTTTCACGAGCGAGAAAAGGGGAAAAAAGGAAAATAAGAAGAAGAAAAAAAACAAACACACAAAGAGGAACTACCACCTCCTCCACAACCGTTAAAGATTGTGCCATAAGGTTGAAAATCCGAAAAGTTATACGGCGCTCTTTTTCGGTTTTTTTGCCAAACCAACAAAAACCCGATGTACTCTTTCTTTATTTATTTTTCATTTCGTTTTTGCACACGCTAGCTAACGAGCTTGATATTGCTATTTCATTTCTACTTGCATTTTCCCCGTCTACGTGCGTGTGTTTGTGTGTGTGTGGATTCTGACCACGGAAAGCTATGTATTTATGCTTTGTTTGTTTAGCTCAAAGAAACCATCAAACGGATACGGATGACGATACGACTACTTCTCTCGTCCCTGGCACATCACAAGCTCCTTCCCTCTGCTACGCTTCCCAGATTCATACCAGTCGAATCATACCCAAGCGCCAAGTATACTGAGCAGCGACACCTCGCTCCGCTCCTAACAACACACCGAATAAAAAACCGGGAGAAAATGCGCTAAAGCGCCCTCGTTTATCCGATTTCGTGTTGTGGTTTTTCTTACCAATTTATGGTAATTTGTACACTCTTTTCGGAGTAATTTGCGCAGACTCTTGTCTTTTCCCCTAAACTGCCGCACGAGATGCGGGATGGAGGGACAGGGGAGGTGGGCAAATTGATGAGGATGACGACACATACAAACGTACGCACGTACAGATGGTAGTGGCACGTGTGCACACACTGCCCGATGCCCCTGGAAGCGGAAACACGGGAAGACAGACACACTGCCTGCCATCAAACGTAGCTCAATCATACCGAAGAGAGAAAGAGAGAGCGAACAAGGAACGGAAACTTTGCGAAAGGATAACCGAACACCACGGAACGGTAAAGAGCCGTGTGCTGGCGGCAAAGAACAAGAGAACAACGCTGTAATAAACCGTCGTGTGGACACATGCGCATTTCAAAGGTGCGAGCACCACATTCGAGAAAGGATACGCGACGGGGTTCGGTCTGGCTCACTGGCACTGGCGGATATCCATCGAGTGCAGTGCAAACGCGATGCGAACAAAAACAAACAATACTACACCACCATCGTTCACAGTGTTTGCAGGCAGAAGGCTAACGGATGCCACTAACGCGCACGCTTGCACTTCGGTGCGGTCCTTCGAACCTTCCACCGAACCACTGCCAAGACAGCCGCAAAAGCGCGGAACGGAACCATGGAGAAGCAGGCAAATAGGGGATGACTTACGTCGAGCTATGTATTGCCGTTCTAACAAGGATTGGTGTAGATGCGTTTTTGGACGAAACAACCGTTCCAGAATACGGCAAACAACACTTCCAACAGGAGAAGTTTCTGCGTGCAGCAGCGCACCGTCACGATGATACAGGTGGCGCCCTCGTGTGAGAACGAATGTTTGACGTTCGCCAAGTTTATTACGGACACAATCCACTTCGCGTGATTCGGTTTCAAGACGGACTAAGAATGTATTGTACACAAATTAGTATACAACTATCACGGGAAGCTTTCAGAGTGAGAAAGTTTAGCGTAATAAGTTATCCGAAAGTAAACTTAACTTTGAAAACTTGCCCAAATAATCAGTTATTAACGTAATATTACTAAAATGCAAAAGTGGTTTATCATTCTGTAATTAGATCGGGGAGTCATAGCAGAACAGAATGCACATTCAAGTCAAATGTTGCGTTCCGTCAGAGCTTGCTGAGTAGTGCATTATCGATAATTTTCCTACTTTTTCTCTAAGGAAATTGAACATATCACATATCGAAAATGTTGAAATAAACTGTACTCACCATCCCGCTGCTTGTCGTTTGTAACTTTCGGCGAACAATTTTTCTTATTCGGTGCCGAACGCAATCCTCCTTGAGCCTGAAAAACAACCATTCAGGCAGCACACATTAGATTCACGGGGTTCACACCATTAACATCACACAAAACTATTTATCTTACATTCTTAATCGCCTTATCGGACCGTTCCCCGCTCGGTAGACGCGCCACTGACACTTCCGGGCTGTCCTCCGGCGGCGGTGGTTGAGCAACCCAATTGTATTCACGCTTTTCAATCGCCACTCCGAACCGATCGTATTCAGCCGATTGTTGCCTGTTTTGTTTGGAGATAAGATAGTTGCATTACGAATCAAACGTGTCGTTCTTTCGCATTGTTTACCGTCTCGAAGTGCCTGTTGTAGCTTACCTTAAACTTTCGTAACAGTCCAGGCATACCACTGCGTAATCACCGTTCTCCAACAGTATGCCATCACACTTTCGATTAGCTACGAATGGATACTCCCGTATCGGGAGCGCTCGAACCCGTTTCCGGTACGTCGTTATACCGCACAGATGACAACAGTAATCGTGAAAGTTGTAATCACGCTCACTCGGTGGAGGAATATTACTTTGCGCTTCGTATCTGTTGATTAAAAGAGAACGGTTTGTCAAAACTACAGATCTATATGGCAGTATGTACCCGGCAACACTTACTTTCGCCATTGGTTTAGTAGCGAATGATAACAGAATGTACAGACCAGTGCCGAACTGTCATCGCGCAACTGCTCGGCATTGTGCGGTGATTTGTGCTTTAACAGGAACGGAAAGTAAGGTCGAGATCCCTGCAAATTCAAACAATGCCACGATACAATGTAATAAATCGACGTCCAAAACCAAACATACGTCTCGATCGGACTGTAACCATTACCTCCTTGTTTGCGTACAGCAACCGGGCGAAGCTCAGCTCCGAATGCAACCCACAGATGAAACAGTACACGGAGGTACTCGGCACGGTAGAAGCCGGTGTGGATGGTGGCGTACCACCGACGCTGGACTGTGGCCGCACAAGACTGCCACCGCCCGGTGAAATTGAAGCCGAGTTTGGTGTTGGCGAAGGAATAATGTACTTCCGGTGCTCGAGCGGCACGCGCTGGGCGTCCATCGTTTCCCACTGGATCGTTAGCTTATCGACGCAGTTTTTGCACGCCAGCACCCGGCTCTGATCGTTGCTTCCCTTCAGACAGGGAAAGTGCATCGCGTGCGAGTTCATGTGCTCGGCACTGGTGGACAGATATTCCATCGATGTGGCGGGAAACGTATTCTTACAAATGGTACATCTAAAAGTAAGATAAAAAGAAACATACCATTTAAACATTACATTTGTGTTATGCGACACACATATGCGATAACCTAAGCGTAGTTCTAAGACCTGCGCAACAAAAACCGAAAAATAAGTGACATGAACTAGCAGATATTGAACGCTTCCTCCTCAAGCAACAATAATAGTCCTGCCGTGTGAAAGAAGACTTCTTCTTCTTCTTCTTTCTTGGCCTAACGACCTCTTAAGGTCATGCCTGCCATTTCTGGCTTACTAGACTAATTGATACCGCATAGTTGGTTAGTCAATCCTCACTATGGGGGAACGGCCCAGATGAGACTTGAACCCCGGTCCTGCAGTGTGAAGACCGGCGCCGCTGTCGCATCACCACCGGGCCGCCCTGAAAAAAAGACTTATTGACCTTCATTTTCCTTATCTAGCAAATACAATATTCGCACTGTGCTCTCGGGATAACTATGCGTTATAATCGAATTATCAGCATCTTCGTTTAGCATGCTTTTTGCATTTGTTCCTAACCTTCCTTATGCCTGAGCTTTTGTACGAGATAATTGTGTTTTTTGTCTATTTTTATGCCTACAGAGCCTTACCAGCCTATTTGCAATCTACCAGGTGTTATCGTTTCTTCTGTCGATTGCCTATTTTGCATAGAAAACTGATAATATTTCAATTTATATCAAAAGAATGATCATATGGAACATAATAGTAACGAAAAATGAAAATTCTATGCATCTTTATCTTCATGTATTCCATTATATACTCAAGTGTTCACGTAATTATATCTATCTCACACTAAGATTCTTCCACCATCCAATTATTAAAGCGTTCCGTGATCAACTGCTTCTGCTCAACTAATTCTAAAGGCGATTATCAAGTCCCCTTTTCCGATCCACATTTCTTATCGCCACAACACTTACTGATGACCGTGGCCGTTTTCCACTGGCCCTTGAAGGTGAGGTGGTGTATTTGGTCTTGAATCTCTTCGACTGCCCTTCTGGTCCCGCAACGGTCCCCCAGACAGAGCGGAGGCAAATTCATAAGGCTAAAAAAGAAAACACACACACATTAGTTTCAACAATCATACGCTACCGTACGTACGTACTCACCTTATATCGTACAACCTCATTTAAATTTATCACACTAGACGTCATTTTCGTCGGAGACGGATAACGTTCGTCCACATTGCTAACATTGCCGCCCTCCGCACGGTGGGCGTTTTTCTTATTGCACGTGGAACATATTTGCACCATCCCTGGAAAACAAAAACCAAACACCGTTGTTAGACAAAACAGCTTCCACTGCCGGGAGACTGGAAGGAGTCCATGCTTACCTTGTGGACTTATTGGACTAGCATTGGTCGGTGCTTTCAGGGACTTTATGAACGGGAAGTACGGTTCCCGTTCCGCATTCGGGCAGCAGTACACTAAGCGTAGTTGCGAGGACGGCGTATCGGCACCGCAGGTGTAGCACACGAACGTGGCCGACCGTTCCTGAGTGTTTTGGCGTTTTCGAATCTGGTACTTCCGCTGAGCCTCGGGTATTGAACGAATCTGTCGAAAGGCGAAAGGGAAAGAAAATCATTAAACGATTGGAACATTTTATCGATAGAAGCATTCATAACGATCATCAAATTTGTTGACAGAAAGCATTGTACAACGTGACAAGTAAGTAAGTAAGTATTAGATCTTGTTTGCTTTGGAAGAGGTACGGTGATGACGCACCGATCCATAATTAGAACACTTTTGCAAAACGATTTAATCAACGCGCCTTCCGTTCCGGTATCAGTCATTGCGTATCACACAGGCCTACCTGTCAAGCAGGCATCTCTTTCATTCGCCCAAAGTGCAGAACGTGTCCTTCTGTAAACGTTTCCGAGTGCGTCATCACCGAACGATACAGAAACGAAGGAATGCCATTTGTCAAATATTACACCGGTGTAAGCACTAAAGTGTGGAATTTCCTGTCTCATATCGTGGTTGAACGATAATTTAAGATAATGTAACTTGATTTACAATTTAATTAGAAGCAATCAGGCAAATAAATCCTCACAATGTTATCGCGACTATTTGGGGGTCGAAAGATCTTCCAGTAATAAGGTAGTAAAAAAAAACCCCTCGAACAAAATGACTGCTGTCAGAGGGATTTTATATTATGTGTCCGGTATGTTGTCTAAGCAAAAGAATTATAAATGGTAAAATGAACCATTTCTTGCTTTCCCCCTGATACAGCGTACGGAGGGTACATGAACACATAAAGTCGAGCAACTAACTTTAAATGTGCCTTGGTTCACCAGCTATCGACTGAATACATTACCACATCTAACGCATCATGGTACAATTCGTAATCGAAGCGAAACAAATTTCCCCCCGCACACTGCTTCACTGGGTCTGTTTCCTGTAACTTATCGGAGATTATAAAAAAAAAGAACTGTTATAAATTAATTATATTGCCTTCGTTATTCGTCATGATAACGGTCGCTTCGTGTACAGATCAGAGGTGGGACACACAAGCGCACCACTCGGTGGTGCACACCTGTTACACACGCCATGCGATCCTTTTCTTTTTATGATTCCGTACATCGAACCGGTATGCTTTTCGCGCAATGGATGCGGAAATTCCACACCGTATTTTACACAATGTATCACAAATTTTAACAATGTACCACACACCAAACACGATTACATTTAGCATTATTTACATCGTTGAGGAAAAAGAATCTTCAATTAACGAACTGCAAAAGCTCTTAGACACGCGGCTCGATAATCGCATTGTTTGACGGTGATGGGAAACACAGCGTAACACGCGAGATAGCTGCTTCTTTGTTACAAATAATAAAAAATATGTATGTATCCGCCTGATATACGACAAAACCAAAAAGGTGTCAAAAGCTCGAGATCAATCATTCTCAAAAAAAACAAAGATTTGTTTTCCACCCAACAAATGCTGTTGCACGGTATATAATTAGCGAATGGAAACAAATTGCGACACGAGTACGGTTCGTATTCACACACCAAACAATCCTGACCGACAACTCTTTCCAGTATCTGCCCCCTTTCTAATCTTTTGCTTCCACCGACTAGCTTGATAAACAAAGCGTTTCTTTGCCAGGGAAAATACATTGAATTTTGTTCGAGATAAGATTCGATGTGGTACACCTTCCTGTGTGTCATCATACCCGGGCCGTAATGCGGCCCATATCGTTCACCTCAAAGAAACGAATGTATAAATCTAACCGATCTTCTTACGCCCGAGGCTGATCCAACCGTAACAACAGCCCTTTTTATCAGTACAAACCAACCTGAAACTGGCGAACTACAACACGAAACCGGCGGCGGCACAAGAAATGTGTTTAGTCATTGTTTGATCACCTCAATCAACCCCTTTTCCCAAATACCCACCACCCCACCTTACCCGCCGCCCACACGGTTGCCAGCTTCGAAAAAGTGTGCTGCTGTTGTTGGATTTTGCCAATTTAAACCGGCTAACTAAAACCTACCCCCCAGCCAGACAGCCGGTCAGTTCAGGCTGTTGGCGGTTAGGTTTCGTTGAGCGGAGAGTCGAGGGAGAAACATAAAAGAAAAAACAAACGAAACACGAGTTGATTAAGAAGTGGCAAGAAATATCACACTAAGACGTCGCTGATAAGACGCGACACTAAAGCGAAATCACGAAATCAAACCGGACGTAGCCGGACACGCGCTGTTTATCAGGGGACGTTTCGGAGACGCTTAAACCCTTCGGTACGTACAACCGGTCATGTATAAATATGGCACCGATGATAAACGAATTATGTCCGGTAGAGTTGAGACATTGAATGCAACTCTTGAATGTTGATGGACTACAAATTACTTGAAGAGATAATTCATGTAATACTGTTTATAGAATGTATGATGTAAATATACAAGAAAATATTTAATTCTTGTTGTTATCACGTTTTTGTTTTGTGTTTCTTCTGTTAATATGATACTTTTACATGCTTTATTTGTAAACCTAAGGCTTAAGATGAGCTACAAAATTTGTGTTTTAAATGTATATTGCATACCTTTAGGCGCATTACATCAATAGTATTTAAAATACATTAACGTACTTCATCCACGTATTTTGCAGCTGTTAAACTAATTAATACTAAAACGATCCATCGTCCATTTTACAAATCACCCTTCCACGTCCATGAGCGCTCGAGGGTTAGGCATTTCCCACCGTAAATAAGCGACATCACGCGACAAATATATCGCAACAGCAAAACGCCAACGAAATCGGCGGGCGAAGTTCGTGAGCGGAATCAGTTTGCGACGGTTTTGGGCGGCATCATTCGTCGTGTGCAGTTGTAGTGTGTATGTTGTGTTCTGTTGCGGCTTTATCACTTCGCCACCATCGACATACTCGACACATTTATAGTGCCTCTCTTCCCTCCCACCGCCATCGAATCTTACCCATCCCTGGAGGTTTAAACACGAAGCGAACACCTCACCCATCCCGACCGGCTCATTGTGATATGCGATCTTTTTATGACGTGCAGTTAGAACAACACAACACCCTTGGAGTCTCCGGGATTTATGCTGTGTTTTACTCACTTCCTCGTTTGACACGAAACGGAGACCTTTGCCCCGCTTTAGTACCTCTGTTCTTCCTCTTCTGTTACCTCTATTAGAAGCTCCGGCTGCGGGCCAACATTCATTCATTTAATAAGCTTGTCCATGAAAGCAATTCCACCTCGACTGACGCTGCAGAAGATGGAGGAACAAAAACGAACCTACACCGCTTCCACACAAACACACACGATACACACTCGAGAAACGTGACCCACAGAAACTTGGACTGGACTGCCCAGAACCAGTTCCATTTTGCGCTAGTCCGCTCATCTAGCGGGGTGAGTATAAGGAGTGTTGCTTCTTGACCACTTTGGACTAATGGCGTTTGCTTCACACCGTCCCATCCCAACTCTATAGGCAACCGCTCCCGATGGTAGTGTTTTGGTGGCAAGCTTGCAAACGATTTAAAACCTTTGATTAATTGCTAATTGTGCTGATTGACGGGCAGGAAACGTGCGAACGCTCGAACAGACACGGAAGGCTTCTCTAGATCTAAGACGGTTTGTGCTTGCTACTAGACTATCTAAAATCATTCGCAGGCTTCATGCGGTGGATGACTCCGGATCGTTCGCGGACGCGGACTTCTACCCCCAAAACGGTCTAACTACCATGATTTACTCCGCACACATGACGTACGGAGCAGCACGATATGTGTTGGAAACTGTTCTAACATTTGTGAAGTAGTTGGTGTTGTGATTCTAAAAACAAACGATGGTGGGATCACGACGGAGTTGTGTACTATGAGCTGTTGTCTACTACCTAAACATGTTTTACTAGAGATGTCACAATTTCTCAGAGTCATACAATTTTTATCACATTCCGAAATTATTCGCTTTAATACTATTAGCTTCTTCTTCTTCCTTGGCACTACAACCTCGTGAGGTCTTGGCCTGCTATTTCTAGCTTTCGTGACTATACTATTAGCATTAAACCATAAACTAGACTAGATAAATGATAGGAGTTAAGTATATAGACTTACAACTTTTTCTACTATTCTTCTAGATATATCAAAGTTGCAAAGTATTGAGCATACTTTAAAAAAATGATTGCCTACATTTGTATTTCGCACATACCGAAGTCTTGTAACGACGAAATTGTTCTCACACGAAAATGCGCAGCATCGTGTCGCTTTTGACATCGAACCCGAACGAATATTTAAGATTTTAAATCTTAATCCTATTAATAATGCATCTGAACCTTTAATCAATACACCAAACGGTTGCGTGTTTACCACACCCATTCCGCCCATTCCGTCATACATCCCGTCACAAACAACACCCCAATCTTAAATCTCGACTGTTCACTCCAGCCAGAAGACGCACGCTTGTTTTCCAATTAAAATTGCCAGCATTTCATCTCTGTGCTCCCGCGTCCGCTTGCCTATCGCTGTCTTGTCACACCGGACGGTAAAAGGGGTTAATATGCATGGACAAACGTCGTCGTCGACGATGTCTTGAGTGCGCCTCGCACCCGGCGTAGTGACCATCACCTTCCTGACCTGTGTGCCGCGCTCCCGGTGTGTTCCGGAGCGTTTAGTGTCTTAATCCGACCCCAATATCTGCGTCTTCAGTACACTGCCATCTCAAAATCCAAACCACCTTCACCTTCGGACTGCAAGACGCTTCGTCCTCCCTGCCTCTGCCAACTTCTCTCGCTCCTCTGAACGTGCTTCATCGAGCGCTCATAAATAATGTAAACTTTCCGACGCTTAATCAATTGAAGTCTTGTAACGACGAAATTGTTCTCACACGAAAATGCGCAGCATCGTGTCGCTTCTGACATCGAACCCGAACGAATATTTAAGATTTTAAATCAATCCTATTAATAATGCATCTGAACCTTTAATCAATACCCCAAACGGTTGCGTGTTTACCACACCCATTCCGCCCATTCCGTCATACATCCCGTCACAAACAACACCCCAATCTTAAATCTCGACTGTTCGCTCCAGCCAGAAGACGCACGCTTGTTTTCCAATTAAAATTGCCAGCATTTCATCTCTGTGCTCCCGCGTCCGCTTGCCTATCGCTGTCTTGTCACACCGGACGGTAAAAGGGGTTAATATGCATGGACAAACGTCGTCGTCGACGATGTCTTGAGTGCGCCTCGCACCCGGCGTAGTGACCATCACCTTCCTGACCTGTGTGCCGCGCTCCCGGTGTGTTCCGGAGCGTTTAGTGTCTTAATCCGACCCCAATATCTGCGTCTTCAGTACACTGCCATCTCAAAATCCAAACCACCTTCACCTTCGGACTGCAAGACGCTTCGTCCTCCCTGCCTCTGCCAACTTCTCTCGCTCCTCTGAACGTGCTTCATCGAGCGCTCATAAATAATGTAAACTTTCCGACGCTTAATCAATTCCCACCGTCCCCTTGCAACCCTCCGGGGTCGTCTATGTTCCCGGTTTCCTTCTCCGCGACTTGAGGCTAAATTGTTAACGCGACTGGACACAATCAGTTCGCAAGTTCGGCCGGTGCGCATTAATGTGTTCCGCGGACTTGCGCAGGGGAGGGGGGAAAGCGAAACACAAAAAGCGGAAAACCAAACACAACTACCGCAAACAGGGCAGTGAAACGTCTTGTTTGCTGTCCCACCACTGCCGCCGACTCCGGCCGGTTGCCACTTCACATCAAAGATGTCGCGAAAATGCGCGCGTTGGTGAACACACTGTACCGAGGGAGGAGTTTCGTGGAACAGGACGGGATTGATGGTGGGGCGAGAGCAATTGCAGGGTACTCTCGGACAGAAAAGCACGCCAGACGGATAGGCGGAGAGGTGGCCCCACACGTTACCTAAAAATAGATCCAAAACCCACACGTCACGTCACAGGTCACCCCCTTCTGCTTCTCCTTCTTTTCCCGCACCAACCACTTTCCAACCGTTCGCTCCTGGGTCTAATGACACATCATTTGATGAACGGCGCATGTCGCGGTGGGTGCAATATTGGGTAAGAAAGACAGTGAGAGAGACGGACCATCATCATCATCATCACACCGCTGCAAACGAAGTGGTTCAAACAAGTGAGAGACAAGGGTATATGTTAGTAATGGAGAGGAGTCAGAATTGTTGCTGGGGCTCGGCTTTTCCACACCCCACACCATTATCGTTCTCCTGTGCGCACAACACCGGTACAGACCGGTGTAACTTGTGCTCAGTGGCTCTTGTAAGAATCGCACTTTAAAGTGTACAACAGTGGAACAGATTCCCGAGTTTCATTTCGCTTCAAAACACAGTCGCAATAGCAACGGTGGAGCGAGAGCAGAAACCATAATGCACTCCTTCTTCTCTCTCGTCACACTCGCTACTGCATGTTCGCCTCCAGCCAACTGCTATTTCGCTGCACACGATCAAACACAACCGGCCAGGATGGCAAGGATGAGAAGATGTAAAGTCATGTTTACACGGGATTGTTTATTTTAGCACTAGAGCTATTCTAGATATTCAAATTTGACACTTAGTGTGTTGACAGTTCACAGCTGTCAACATGAACTGTCAGCGAAGCTAAGTGATTAATGAGTTTTTTTTTATTCAATTCTGCATATAACATTGAAACGCAAAAATTACAAAAAATCTTTAAGAAATTCTGAAATATAAAACAATAACTATTGAAATAGTAACCCGTTGACGTTTCCATTTCGCTTACTTGCACCACTACACAGTACACCAAACATTTGCGCGTTTGCCAACTCAAATGATCTTGCCACGGTGTGTTGTGTTGTCTGGCTTCGGTACAGCGCGGGACGGTTTTCGCCGAGGAAGCGCAACGTAGGACGATACATTCCGGATTCATTTAAATTGGTTCCACTTCAAACCGGCTCAAACACACCGGCAGAGCGCTTGGGGACAGGGTGAACTGGCGCTCGATACGGGTGAGACTGTAAAACAACGCATTGAAGAGGATGAGCGGGCGCGAGGAAGGAAGGTGAAACATCGGCTGAGCGTCGGTGGTGCTTCAGGGCATCATGATGATGATGATGATGATGCCATGAGCCAAGGGGTAAGGAAGGTGGATGATGATATTGCCGGGCGATATTTGCGGTCTCCCATCGTTTGTGTGTGTGCGCGCACTTGCCGCGTCAGTTGTCTAACTGAAGGACGTAGAGAAAGTTTTGTAGACAGCATGCGAAGTACGGCGTGTTGTTGTGGCTAAGGGTAAGTGAGCGGCGGCGGAGGTTTTACTACCGCTTCAACCCTCCTCGAGCACACCGGTTACATTCACAACCGACCAATTACATCATACCCGCGTACGAACGCATGCGATGCGAGGGTTGGTACAATGGACTGGCACGGGCTGCAGCGGCACGGCACTGACACACTCTGCGTGTGTCTTGTTGTATAATGTAAATGCAAAGGACTATGCTTCATTCTGGCCAAAGGATAGAGGAAGGAGTTGTGCTCTACTGCTAGTTATCAGGATCAAATAAACACACAGCGCATCTCGATACAGGTTCGTCCGTGTTTTGTCTGCAATCCACAAACACTGAAAAACTGGTGGTTTTAATATTAGGTTCATGGAGGAGTTGAAGTTGATTTGCGTTTCGATGTTGATGGCAACACTATAGATAAGTTTATGCGTTTCGCACTACATGATCTTTGACCGGTCCCACCAAAAGCTGTACTTCACCTTACATGACTTTGCAAACTCAAGCTCTTAAACTTATGCACAGACCTAATGCATCGAAAAAACTAGCTTGTGTAAGAGGGCTTCTTGCAACGCACCGGAGCTGCATAGCGTAAACCTTTAAGAGCTGATTCTCTCTACCACATTATGGGAGGCACACATCATTAGCTCAGTACAACAGAACAGCAACAAAGTTATCGTGAGAAGGTGGCACAAAATCTCCATTGAAACAAGAAGATGACGATGGATGTAACTGTTACGTACTTATCCTTACCAATCCCCTACCGATTGCACTCCCCATCGACTTCCAAAACAAAACCGCAACATACATCACTGTGAACAGGAGCGTTCTGTGCACATGAAGTGGTAGATAAGATAAAATGAGGTTAGGTTGGGATAATTTCGCTCTTTTGCTTAACTGGACATAAAAGATAAGAAATGATACGAAATACTGTGGGTAAGCAGGAAAATCGTTTCCCAAAAAAAAAACTCCCTGTCATTATCCACTAATTCTTTACGGATATAATACACACAACACAAAAAAAGCAATCAGCTGACTCGGAGCAGAAAACCTTGCGTTGAAATAATGGTAAAACCGCGCGCAATCATGGTAAACCCATGCTTCCAAAAATAGATAATTCTGGAAGGATTTCACACATCACATGAATATAATCAATAGCTAATGCTATAATAATATCTACTTAATCACACCTCTGATAAGCGTACGCAGTGAACCAGAGCATCGAAAAAAACCGTTTACTCACGACTTCACTTGCTTATCTTGCAAAATCAATAGTAATGAAAAATTTAATCCTCGGCTGATCACAATCGTTGCGAAGATTGTCCCTTCCAGATTAGTCAATGCGCGCTATCAGTCTGACAACAACTGACGCAATATCTTGCTCGGTACATCAGCCGCGGTGTATGCCCTGTGCTTCTTTTTACGACTGCTCCTTACTACTAACCACTTCATTCATTCGAGTAGACCCACCATCATCAGCCACGTACCGGACACGCGTATGCGCCTGTGTGTGACAACCGCTGAGGACATCTAATTATAGCCTCTACCGCCCTAATGCGGTCATTGGGATTTTTAGTGTGTACTCTTCTGCTACTCCTACAATTCTGTTTTATTATTTCCGGGACAAAAATATGTGCGGGAAAATAAAAACCAAACAAGCTAAAGCACAACTAAGCGTTTCACACTCGGGGACGCACCCAATCTGTCATGTTCACAGTGTTATGCATTTTTCTTACCGTTTAAATGTCCATAAATAACTCAGGGCGACAGCCCCGTCAGGAGACGACGGGACATTAGAGAGCGAAAAATAAAGAAAACGTTCTCAAACTTTTTGTTCGATGCCCATTATACTACGCGCGGCAAAGATGTATGTGCGGTAAATTAGTCATCTACCAGGCACCAAAGTTGGATGAACTTGCGACCCACACGCACGCCGTCCGCGATAAATTCGGAACGTTTTTGCGCCAAAGCTAGAAAGCGTCCGCAAACGATGATATAAGAGAGCAGCACCGTGACCTGTCGGTCATTAGGTTGGGCCTCGGTGTGTGTGTGTGCGTGACGCTGCTTAAATAACCAACAAAAATAACAATCAAAAAGTGAAGGTGGGACACACTCTAACCAACCTGAAAATGAACGCGTTAAACACCCGATTTCTCGTCGGACAATGACATTGACCAACGATCGCTGGTTGGAGATGGAAGGAGAGCGAGAACGATCTCTGGTGGGGACTATTGCGGGGATGACAAGAACAAACAAAAAAATGCGTACAATATTTATTTCCTGCCGTCAGCACACCATCGAACCCATTATTGCGAAGAAACAAGCCGGCAAGGTCCACCCCCATACATCCGATTGCTAGGGTTGGCGAGTGTGAGCAGTAAAAACAAATAGCACGCACGACTGCTGTAGCCCAACTGTGAAGCAAAACAACAATGGCTGAGCCCGTTACGCTTGGTGCCAAAAAAGAACACCCCAACGCCTCCAAACACAAACAATGAAGTTACAAAAAGTGGACAGTGGAAACAAATACAGATCGTTTTAGTTCGGTTGTAGATTAAAGGCGTTTTGTGTTGTGGAGCCCCTAGGGGGGGGAGCAATAATCCCCCAGATTTCATACATTCCGTGCCGAAGGGTTTGGAGAAGGATGAGAACCATCTATTTGTGTTATACAATGCTATAAAAAGATGCTATAAATTCCAGCCCAACCAAATTAAATTCTTCAAAATCTCTTTTTCAAAAACAAAATTCCCCATTGAGCATTGAAGGGTTAAACGATCGTTCACTAACATTAACTCATCATCATAACCGTCTCGAAATATTTCCCACCATACGCTCCCCGCGCACTCCTTCTCCTCCCCACCGTATCCTTGCCCTTCGACACAGACGATGAACGATGGAATTTAAGTTTTTGTGCGGCCAACTTCCGCCTTCCATCGCTGCGAAACTCGGAGCACACGCACGCGATCCCATCAGCGCCAGCTGAAGACGAGGCGCGTCGTTTTGCCAAACCTCTTTCGCATCGCACCGGTAGCTTCATTAATGATATTCGCGCTGCTTAAAACATGTTAGCACGGGTGCACACACGCAACCGTGGGCACTCATCATCGGCAGGCAGCATCGTCATGAACGTCGTCACCTCCTTCAGTACCCAGAGCTCATCAGTTGGGCAGCTGCAGGTGCGATAAAACCACGAGATCACTGGTGTAAGTGTACGTGTGCGTGTGTGTGTGTATCTTTGCATGTCTTCAATGCACACACGACTTAATGCGATTCTCGTTCGCAGCGCGACACTACGCCGTTATGCCATAAATGGCGCCCATCCACTGTTACGACGCGTTACGATGCGTTACCGTTGCGGCGACATGGCGGCTAACCATCATAAAAACTGGTTTTTTGCTTACATTTCCGATCGGGTAAGCTATTTTTGGTGTAGTGCGAAACAAAAACCAAACAAAACAAAAATCTGAAAAGGCAGAAACAGAAATCGAACCACTCAAGTATTATTGTAGGTGCACACGCAAGCAGAAAATAAGAAGACAATGTGTCCGATAAACGATGGCCATTATTGGCGATTGTTTCGAGTCGGCGCTGCGCGTACGTTGCCGTATGGTAATCGGTTATGGAAGCGAAAGAATCAGCATAAAAAAAAAATGCTTTTTCAGTAAAACGAAATCAAACGGTACAACAACGATGCACCACACGTCACGGTAATGATTGATTGACCGATCGCGCGTCCGGTTAGCAGTTTATACCAATTTTCCAGCTCGATTGAACACGATCAGCGATCTCTAAAGCCGATTACTCTCTGTAAAGCGAGGATGTTTTGCTTTTGATTGATTGATTAAATGTTACGATAGCTAAAACCCTTCTTAAGAGCTTTATCTTGTAGCTCTGTTAACTTAACGACCTTGCTAAGAAGAGATATCCGTCTGTGTCATATAATTCGCCTGATATAAATTTATATGACCAAGAGATCGAATAAAGGTCCGTGATATAAGTGGTGGTATTTGTCTCCTATTCAATTTGGTGCTAGAGAGGGCCATCCAAGTCTCGGAGGTGGAAACTTCGGGGACCATCTTCTATAAGTCACTCCAGATCTTGGCATACGCTGAAGATATAGACTGGTATTCCAGCCGTCGATAGCTCCTGGTCGATCGCCGCCGCTGTCAAAAAGCGGTTCATTTTGTACTCATCGTCACTCATGTGGCTCTCATTTATGGGAAAGCGCTATAATTTTGATGGGGAAAATTTGAAGGGGAAAATGAATCGCTCATTGCCGCGTCGATCGACGCGGTTTGTATGAAAAGAAATCCGCGAGCTCTTTAGTAACGAATCGGTAAAACGTTCCACAAATTTTGTGATGATTTATGTAGTTGCAGTAGAAAATGAACGCACGTACGACAAATTTTAAAAGCGAATACGGTGATAGAAATAAATATGGAATTTGATGCTGTAAAATTTTTACCGATTCATAAACTGGAAATGTGGAACAATGTTTTTTTTTTTATTTTCGCGTTTGTTCCATCAACACACATTGCCACATCCGGAATGCCTGTTTTCTGCAGGAAATATTCCTTTGTTGCCCGTTTTTCTTCATCTCTAGTTCTATCCAGACACTGAGCAAAGTTTCGAGCAAAGGCAAAACTTGAAAATAAAACAAAGCAACCATTGGCTAATAAACGCCACTGCCATAAACGCCAAATGTCATTTCTCCATAATGAACATATCTCCGCGGCGATCGACCAGGAGCTATCGACGGCTGGAATACCAGTCATACAGCCTGATCATAGCACTCGAACGGCAGTCGAATCGAATGAAGTTGTCGAATCGAACGGCAGAATATTTGGTATCATGCAACGTTTTCGAATCGACGATGGTAACTGGATTGTGAAATGTCAAGTGGTTTATGAGTTTGTGAATATCAGTAAGATATTCAACAAATGGTGATGGTGGGAGAAATGTTTAATTTGTCTTTTCTTTCTTTAGAGGTTTTTAAAAAGCTTTCGAGAATATAAAGATTTTTTTACAAATACTCGAAGTGGTTGCACCAAAATTTCCTCCCGTGCATTGTTTAGGAAAGACGTTGAAGCAAAAAATGACATCTTAGTAGGCTACTGTGATTGCTCGAACGGCAGCTCGAACACACGTTATGATACCAATGAAGCTTTTTGAGCAAGCTTTTTTGCCGTTCGAGTGCAATGATCAGGCTGAATGTCTACCGGATGATCACTTCGCTTCACCTTTAATGATGATGACGATTAGTTTTATTTAATAAACATTTATATTTCGTGTTATACGACAACAACAAGCGTGATGACAATGATTCGGTGTAATTTTCGGTTCCGATTTCGCTTTCGGTATGTATTATCTTTATCTTCATCCATTGTACAAATTGTACACATCTATGATGAGGATGGTTGCGCGTGTCCATCCCAGCGCAATTTCCCATCCGTCGTCGTCGTTATTGTCTATCGAACAACACACAATACAAATATACAATTTTAAACAATTTTCATCAGATTACGTCGCTTCTACTTCTATCCTATACCATTACCCATTGCGTGACGGCTGCCTTCTTCCGGTTCGGCAATTTGCCCACAAGGAATTTCGCTTTCATTGCTGTCATCAGTGTCTGTAAAAGATGTATTATGAATTATTTAATATTATTTATATACCATTACCATTTCCACACACAATAGGTACCTTCGTTGTAATTACCAAAGTTCCGCTCTGGAGTTGCAGCAACTGTAAGCAAAACAACAGAATAGCTTAGCCTACTAGATTTGCATTACTGCATTTGCTCGCTGTGACAGCTACCGTTTGATGTTTGGTGTTCCTGTTCATCTATCCTGGATGCAGTACATCGCACACCAGCAGCACACGGTATGTTATATGAGTCCCACTCATCGTCTGACGGCAAATCGAACGTATCTGCATCATCGCTATCCGCAATCCTATTACTGGACGAAGAGGATCGCACACCAGCCGGAATGTTGACTGTACCCCCCTCAACATCGGACGGCAAGTCCAACGAATCTGCATCATCATCATCATCATTATCTATAGAGACATACCAATTCAACAGCAAAGGTAAGTTAATAACAATACACAAAAGCCGAACTGTTTGAACAACTTTGTTTTAAATTTATGTTTTGCTTTCTATGTATATCCGCCACACCGGTAAACTGTGATGTTCAAGTTATTTTAATGATATCGAACAACAAGGTAAGCATGCATTTGCATCACCGATTTAACGCACCATATTTCCAACTCTCTCACTAACTGTGTACTATTTCATACTCTACTTCCATCTGTACTACGCCACATATCGAGCATGACGAGCATGAGCGGAAAAATGGTATGCATGTATCGAGCAGATATCGAACGATCAATGGCCTAAAGGACCCAGTAGCAGCAATATTCGAGCGACAGCAATACGCATCACGGTATCGTATGCAACACATAGCACACAGTAAGTCGTCATCAGTTGGCTGATGAATTATTAGAAACGTCTACCCAATCTCAACTAAAACTGCAACATTCAAGCGTTCGCGCACATTTTATAATACTAACAACAATCAGTTGTACATCTTGCGTATAGTGGACAACTGAAAGTTAACTGAAACTGGATTTGCAGGAAACAGTGCACTAATTTTCATCGTATCCAACCATGTGAATCGATTTCTTTAATCATTGTTGTGATAAAATAATGAGAATGGAGAGCGCGTGGAAGAGGCCACTGAGCCAATGAGAAAGTTGTGAAAAGCTTTACTGCGTCTTATCAGCTAACTGGTATTTTTATTTATTGAAACCTCACTTCCGGCCGTTTGCTTAAGTAAATATGGCCAACGGTTTTCTAGTGACTCACCAAGAATGCTTTATTGTACGCCGAAGGTGACAATCATGGCCTCTAAGCATGATACACCAGAGGCACATGATTAGATAGAATATTAACCGGGCCCCCCTAAATACCAATGGCTGACTCAATGGAATGGAGTAGATTAGAAACAAGTTTCTAGTTAATCACTATTTGATATACACGACTTGGACGTCAAACCAGTTAGAATAAGAAGCTTCGAAACTTTAAATTTAAACTCAATCCTTCTGTTCTAATACTCGGGTTAATCTGGTAGTCTATTTGGTAATGTCACTCATCCAGACTGTATCAAAACAGTTCAAGAAGGCTAGAAATGGTTAGGTTAGAAAGCGAATCAGCCCAACTGCTTTGGCATGTCTCTGATATCTTCAAAAATCAAATCTTTCTTTCCCGAACAACTTCAGACTAGATCTGACACACGCTTGCAGTGTCTTTACAGAACAAGCATTTATAAGACAACCGTAAACACGATCTCTCGTCACAAAAAAAATATGAAATTCCTAACGAAAATCTTCACTTTTCCTATAAAGCCGTGTCGTTGCGTGTGTCATAAAATACTGGTAACCGATACAATAAAGCACGTGTAAAATGAATCGATCGATAGCGCCACCTCCACACCACCGTCCTCGTCCCATTCGTCCTCATCCCACCCTGAATCAAGCACATTTCTCACGCCACATAAAGGGGGGGCCTATAGCTGTATCGCTTTGATGGATGTAACTGCCAACCGCCTTAAACCTCTGAAGCACCCCACTATCTCGCCTCACTCCCCAATCACTCACTCTGTATCGCAACCAGCGTGGTGACGACAACGACGTCACGCTAGAGGGCGATACGCTAGTGGGAAGGGTTGCGCGTCGCCGTGTTGTTTCGCACCGGTTTGACAAGAAACCGGCTCGAACCGGCTCCTGGGTGTGCGCGTGTGCGGTAGACGTGGAAGTGGATTTCCCCACACACCGCAAAGCTACGCCACACACAAAACTACATCCAATCTAAGCGACACACACCGGTCGTCTACTACTACTACTGCTGCTGTTGCTGCTAGCGCGAACTAGAAGAAAATGGTATTAGTTCACGGCCACGCGGCTTGGGTACGGGACGATAACGGATGGAAAGGCTAACAGCCGCCCCAAAACCCGCCATTTGCCTGTGAGCTCATGAACATTTTCGGTTGCCGGAACAACGAACCTTGGTTGATAAGAAAAGTGGGAATGGCAGGAGAGAATAAAATAGGGAGCACCTTTCGCTATCACGATCCTGCTGCCTTTTACTCTCGAGGCAGAAATATCCTACTGTTCGAACAATGATAAGCTAAAGGAGAAGAGTAGGTTTTTTATTAACAATAAAGATACTAAGTTTTGTTTTACTTTACACCCTTTTTTAACGGTGAAGAGTCTGTCTGAAGCTTTGTTTTTAATTTGCCGCTATTGAAGAAATGTTCAACTAAGTAATAACACCTCAAAAGACTGCTTAAACTTATTACCGCTATTAATATAACTATTCGCACAAATACCAAATAAAAGATCGTTTACGTACCAAAGTCATTGTGATCACTTGTAATTTGTACACTATTAAATTGGCACGTCAAGAAATTCATGAAACAGTCAGGGTTATTACAATTCTTAGCATATTTCCTTTCACATTAACAACACATCTTTTTGAATGTTTATGCACAATATCACTGAGATTAATCGACCACACTACCAAGCTTCCAAGTGTTCCAAATATCTGAATTAAACAGACACGAAACGCAACCAACATGAAAGGTAGCAGCGTCTATTATAATCCTTGGTATGATTGTTAGTACACCGCACAGTTTCGCACCCCACAATTGACAAGGAGATACTGAAGCGGCTTCGACCTGAACGATGTCCTAACCATCCGCACCATTCGTTGAACAGTATCCGTGTTGTTCGCGACGCTCACGGTAACAGCCTGAAGTCGTGTGGGTGTGACAATCACGGTGGCGAGGCGCCATAGCCCAACGCAAAAGCACACGCAAACACACAGAATCTCGCGCAACTTCTCATATACGTGGTAGTCCCATATGGAATCGTTGCGAATAATACGGCTGCACCCCACAACCGGGTCGGTTCGTTATCACATCATCCAACACACAGAGACGTTGGAAGGTTGGGAAGGGCGACAAGGGTGGTGGGTGTATATTACAAACATGGTTATTATCACTACCAGTAGATCTTGGTACGAACCGGACTTCAAAGCAAAAGTTTCGACGGATGTAACTGCCACGATTGAATCATTTACAGTGTTATAGCTAAATTAACAGAAGCGTTGATGCTATACTATCTAATCAAATATGTCGCGATCGCGTTTTAAACTATGACAGAAGGAGAAATGCCAACTATCAACACACCACGCCTTAGCAACACCCATCCGGAAAGATGTAAAATTCTGCGAAAAACGACATGACAAACGCAAGCAAAAGGGTAAATATTATGCGCAATAGGCGAGAAATAATACAACAAAATAAACGACAGAAAACAAACATACAGGTGCACTAGCGGTAGCGGAAAGGTCATATGTTCCGTGCCAATTGATGAGTCACGTTCGACCGCGAACCTACTGCAGACAGAGCACATCAGTGTGCGCTTATCGTCGTTGACATAATGGACCCGAGAAGGAAACGAAAACAGTGGTTTGTCTTCTTTTTTTTCTAGCCTATCTCCGACTCTCTAATCATACAGCCCGCAACCTGCCCATCCCACAAACCTATCACACACACACACACACACACACACACACACATCACATTTCGACTCTAATCACACACAGCACTCGACAAGTTGACTTCATCTGCCTCCACTTCAAGTAAATCATCCAGCAACGGACACCGAACCGCGCCAGTTCACCGGGCCCGTGAATCCAACCCAATCCGGATCGTTGGTTGTAAAAACCGAACACAACAATCCAACAGGGAAGCGCTTCTGGTCCGCGCGAACTGCCGCTAATTGACACTGCAAATTGACAACAACTCGCACGTTTGAGGCAAAAAGCGCACGTAGGCGAAGAAAGGGGCATCTAACACCTAACCAGTGAGGCTCATCGTTCGATCCATCAACCCGTTTTGGTGCTGGATGCTGATCATGCGTAAAGTGGCTAAGCTAGGTATGGGATGGGTGCGCTAATGATCGGTAGCTCAGCGGGTAAGCATGGTTTAAAAGATGTGAAAATTTACAGCTACACCTAACCTACCTACCTACCGTTCTAAAAGCTACTAAAAGTCACGCTGAATGTGTTATTATTTCTCTCCATCTTCCCCGATCCATCCTGCAACCTAGTAACCGCCGATCAATGACTTGATTTGTGATTGATTTCCAAGTTTTTATTTTTTTACAGAATTATTTGAAAAGCATTCGAAAGCTTACATACCATGTCCCCCTAGAACAACATACCATCGATTAGTTGCAATGTCATCCGAGCAACTTCTTACCTGTATTTCAAGGCAACAGGACAACAGCAAGAAGAACACAACCACCAACAAATTCAACGCAATGTGATGTGCTTCTGCTAATGAGTTATAAAAATAACTTACTGATCTTAAGTGTTTTTGTTTGCTGCAGCGTTTCGCTTCCACCTTTTTACGTAGGACGCGAACCCCTAAACCCACGTAAATCTGCTATCCAAAGTAGTGGCAAAAACAGGCTCTACAGGCCAACAAGAAAAAACTATTGATTTGACCCCAAAATAAACTATTTCTGCACCGTCAGTTTGCGCGTTCGCAACCGTAATGACTCATTAAATTCAGAATCAATAGGTTTTTTTTCCTGCTAATGCAATTATTTTTAGACAAATCGTGTACCAAAAAAAATAAATAAATGATCAGTCACGGTGGATCCGTCCAAGGTTGTTAATCGGATATGCGCTATATACAGGTAAGCGACGGGTCTACAAGAGAACTGTCATACTTTGGAACACAACTTGTTTGAATGTTTGTTGTTTGAAACACTAAACAATCAATATACACATTTTTTGCTTAAAAACTCGGCATGATGCTGGTAGGAGTGGAACGTTTGAACAAATCGTCAGTTTTTGTGATTTTCTTGCAGACAGCAAAGCAAACAAATATAGCATCAAACGGTAAAATCACACAACAAATTGGAAAAACCAACCAAAAATACGTTAAGTTTTGAGGAACTTTAAGATTATCCAAACAGCGTTCAGCAACCAGGAAAACTAACATTACACTCTATTGATTGGATGATGAAATGCTTGTCAACTCAAATCTATATAAATATATATTTTCAACAATGTATATGCGCCACATCAATGTTGATGTTAGAATTCATGTTAAAAGATCCTGAAGTAATATCAAATATGGCGAGAATAAAAAATAACTGGATCATATGCTTATTAGAGTTACGCCATTAACATAATCATTAATACGTTTAATACGTCATGAAGTTAACTTGAGGACCTGGATGCATCCGTCAGAAGATTCGCGAAAATACTCTTCAAATTTCCAACGAAAACGTTTACTTACGTTAAAAGATTGCCACTGATTGAGCAGATACTGGTGACATGCCTTGCATGCCTGCACCATGCCTTTCGGATCTTTCGGACGCGATCGTGCCGGTCTGTGGAGGATTAAAAAAACCAAACATTAATCTCTATTGCACATCCAAAGCGCTCCCGAGCAGTTCTCTTACCTAGCGTGCGTTTCGTCGAATATCGGAAAGTACGGCTTTTCCTGGTCCTTCACGTCCTTCGGTTTGACGGTCGCAATTTCCATCAAACTACCCCGCCTATGTTCATCACCGCACACGTAACACACCTCCGTCATTGAGTTTTTGTCCGGCATCGATAGATCGAGAATATCCGTGCCGGTACTCCCGGTGCTCCCATTGCTATTGCTGCCACTGCCACGCAAACTGTTCTCGTCTGCCAGTCCCAGCGGAAGCAAACCTCCCACCGACGATGTACTAACGCCACCACCTCCACCAACACTCCCCGTGGCTGAGTTCCGAAGATCTAGTGCTCCCTCTTCTTCCAGCCGTAGATGATGCGTCTGTTGCTGCTGCTGCTGCTGTTGTTGGTGTTGCTGTTGCTGTGTCGAATGCGAGGAGGTAGAGGACGACGACAGTGGACCAGCCGCGCCACTGAGATGCTGATGGTTCCTGTGGTGTTCCGTTCCCGCACTGTTGTAGTTCACCATCTTGAGCTTGTGATGCGCAAAGGACGACATCTTCCGTCCATCGTACCGCAAGCTTGCACCGGCAGGCGACGGCACTGGCGAGGGATTGTCGTGCGTGCTCGGACGTGGTGTGGTTGATTTTTCATTCCGGCTTGACGGACGCGAGTTCGGTGCCGTCGGTTGCGATTGGACGGTGTTGGTAGTTGCATTCGTTCCAGCACCAGCACCCGCTTGCTGGCTTGCGAGATGATTTTCGAGGAAACGTTTCGCGGGATGGTACGGTGGAGCGGTGGTAGTGTTGGAGCTTCCGCCTCCTTCACCCTTCGAATGTGGTGATTCGTTCCTCTGTGGGGCCACCCCCCGAAGCGGACTTTCGTTGCGTGATGCCGTTGGTAGCGGGTAGGGAACTGATGAGCCTCCTGGTGGTTGTGGTTGCGAGGAACGTGAACTTTCCGATACTATCCTACCACCGCCGGCAGATTGTGGAGGCGCTCCACCACCACCAGCGTACCCACCCGGTGGTGGAGGACCACCTCCTAAATGGTCCGCGCTCAGCCCAAGCACCTGGGCCGCATACTCGCCCTGGCTGTTCATCTCCGCACCGATGTAGTTTTTGTCGTCCGTGCGCTTCAACCAGTACAACCGCTGGGAGAGTGGTTTGCCCTCGCGCTCATGGTAGTCCCACTGTTGGGCGAACGTTGTGAAGCACAGGTAGCACGACCTAACACCCACTTTGGCCGGCGTCCAGGCCGGTACACCGGCTGGAGGTGTGTGTGATTCTAGCAGCGGAAAGTGCGGCTCATTCGGATTGTCCGGATTCTGGCGCACCCGGAGATAATATTTGTCCTGAGCGCCTAGAGCACCGCAAACGTAGCAAATGTTGGCCGGTTCGTCCATCGAGACGACCGAGGGCGAACGAGACCCGACTGCGGGATGGTGCGGATGGTAAGCTGCTGCCGAAACGGGTGTGCTGTGTTGAGACACTACCGGCAGCAGATGGGCAGGATGCGATGGTGCCGATTGCCCATGCTGCAGATGTTGCTGCTGGTGAGGGTGATACGGATGGGCGGAGGCGTTTGGAACCGGCTGGTGCTGTTGAGGCAGTTGCTGCTGATGTTGATGTTGATGTTGATGTTGAAGTTGATGTTGATGTTGTTGCTGTTGCTGGTGGTGTTGATGGTGCGACGGTGGTGGCGGGGGCTCCGGTTGCGCTAGGGAGCCCCCACGTAATTCGTTTTTAATGTATGCCTTTGCTTTTTCCATACTAATCTGTTGGGAGAAACAAAGAAAAAAGTGATTTTAATAATCAATCAACAAGAATAATGGAGCATCGGCCGTAATACTGAAATAAATAAATAATATAATCGTTAACAATTCTCCCAATACTTAACAACCAAAACTCTGCGACATGGAGAAGGACTTGGCTATCTTCAACCTAGCATCAAAGTACATCCGAGATTAGAAGGACGAATCTTGGGCGACTATCTTCTATACGATAATCTAGATCCTAGCATAACGATGACAACATTACCAGACAATATAGTCCTTTCAAATTATCTGATCTCTAAGCATTCGAAGCGCCGTGGTGAGTCAAATTAATCAGAACCCCAAGAAACCTCATTTGAAGCGATCAGTATCAAACTCATCAAAGGCCAAAGATCTCCAATGTGGTACGCAAATTTATGGCAAACAAAACATCATCCCTCGAATGTGTGCCAGATGACAGTTGGCAGTTGAAAACACAAAACTGGAGTATATTACATCACCAGCTTGGTGCGCACGAGGAACATGTATGATGACATGCATGTGGTTGAGACAACAACCACACAAAAACTAAGAAGCTAAATGAATGATGAAAATATTGGAAAACCTACCATGACATGCAAAAAACAAACCCGCCCGATTCAGGAAGATGTCGTGTAGTTTTGTGTCGGATCTTCACAATGGTTCTGTGTTTTTACCACCTTTCCTGTTTACCGCCGAAATGGAGGACACACTCCAAGCCCCGCGCGCCAACAATGGTCAGGGGTCGCTGGAAAGGTTATCAAGAGGACAGAGGCTACGTTTGACCATGGGAGTTGATCCGTGTGGCATTCATTCTCCCTATCATCTCACAAACCCGAGCTCAAAAGGTTTGACCCCACGCTAAAGCAGCATTACATACACACACGCAAGCGTGTGGTTGTCGGCAAAAATGGAAGCCGCCCGAAAAAAGGTTATCAGCGTTCGACGCGCGCCATTGCCATTCGTTTGTAATCTACACGCCCGGGAGGAAATGCCAGAGCGCGGTTGATGATCATCGTGCCGTGTCCCAAACTACCACCTACTCTATATTTGAGCACAGATACACACACACACACACGCTCATTCGCCGAATGACCTATGATCGGATCCGTCTTCATCTTGCCACTGAAACATCCCACGAAACGGTCGATCAGCATTCGAAATGATGCGCCCTCGCCTAGAGTGGCAGGGGTTTTCCGATCATCAAAGTGCAACAATTGTCTTAATAATATGAATATTTGATTGTCGTACACTTCCGAACAAAGTCTTACATCTTTAAGAGCTTCTTATTGAAGTTTGAAAGACGAACCCCCGGAAAAGGAAAAACAAAATTGTAATAAACAGCACAAAACCCTGCCGATCAGACCCGCACGCCGTGAGTAAATCACGTAGCAAGAACAACCCGATGATCGGCACAGAGTATTCGAATGAAATGTTAAAAAGGGACGGAGATTCTTACGCTCGCACTCTTTCACTCTGGTGTTAGTGCTAAAAAATCTCTGTCCCTCTTCATCCCCATCCCACTGCACACCTCCGAACATCCCCTTCATACCGGCGGAACGACGAGATGAATCCGTGCGAAACGTAGGCAAAGTTTATAACGAGATTCCGCGACGCGAACTAGAGCCACGCCGCGAACTTGTGTGTGCTAATGAACTGTGAGGTCATTCAGAAGTCTACATGTGTGCGTTTGTTTGCCCTGTTTGTTTGTTTATTTGTTTGTTTTGCAGGCGTTTACTTTTTGTCCCTGCTGCTGTTGGCTGTTTGGCAGCCGTTTTCGGTCGTTTTTGTTTGTTTTTGTTGTGTCTTGGGGGATGGGGAAAGAAATACATTTTTTGAGTCGTTTTCTCATCAAGCGCAAGCTATCACCCTTCTTCTCGTTGTGTTTTTTCAGTATTTTTTCTCCACGAAGCATATGGTTAACATTGTCATGTTCAAGGACTCGTTACATACTAGAGAATAGCATCACAAGAGATTGAACTATCTCACAAGTAAACAAAACATAATAATGTCAAGAAAAGTCGCATGGTAGCAGATTTGAATGTAAATTATCTAAAATTTTGACAACATTACGAGTGAAAATAGTGACAAAATTATGTCTTGTAGGAGTGAGTAATAGAAGAAGTGAGAAACCTGTCCTAACCCTCTCCACACGAGTCTTGTTGGCTGTGAACTACCTGTCTGTAACATAACAAAATACACTTCTGTGCCAATGCAGCGCAATGCCAAAAGATCTCCCGAGGTATGCGTTATATGTGTACGCCTTGCGAATGTATGAATGAATGAAATTCAGATTGCACAGCTCACTGCAAGTGGCAGATAGCCGCGCAGCCGTAAACCAACGCAAGTAAGTGCAATGAGGTGCAACATGATGAGTTGCATGAAATGAAGTATTTTGCTACATCGACATAAGCGCCCCCCGTCAGTCAAGAGAATGCTTTTAAGTAAGAGCCAAGAGCTTCTTCAAAGAAAGACAAGACAGTGCAAAATTGTTTACATTTTGAATACCACCTGAATCGATTATTCTGGTTTATCTTCAACGGAACGAACGAAAAGTGTTTCATTTACCATTCTGCAGTAGTTACTTATTAGTCAAGCTTTTTTTGCCACTATCTTAATGTCTTTTTCTTCTTCTTTTCTGGGGACTCTTAGGGAGCACATCTAGTAGACAGGGCCTGGCGTCCAATTCGTCTCCAGGAAACTCGATCCATGGATGTACTCCTCCACCCCCGGCTGCATCCGATCTCCCTCAGGTCTGACTCCACTTGATCCGAGCTCGCTGGCTCCTTGCTGACAAGCACCTTCGTGACAGGGCATGAGTCCGGCATTCTCATCACGTGCCCCAACCAGCGTATCCTTCCGGCTTTGGTAACCGTCAGGACATCTGCATCGTCAAACAGCGCAGCTAGAGTTCGTGGTTCATTCTCCTTCTCCACACTTCATTCTCCCTGCTCGCAGCACCCGCCGCTCGAAAATGGCAAGTGCATTAGCGTCCTCCGCCAGCATGGTCCAGGACTCGAGCCCGTAAAAGACTACCGGCCGTATCAGTGTGCGATATATGGCGCATTTCGTGCGTTGTTAGAGTCTTCTGGATCTCAGGAGTTTGTGAAGACCGTAATAGGCACGATTCCCCTCAACAATGCGCCTTCGGATTTTGCAGTTTACGTTGTTGTGATAAGGTATGCCTCCGAAACCTCCTGAAGATCAACAAAGACTCTCCATACCCTATATCGACTCAATACGTCCCCGACGTATAGAACGGTAACATGTCTCGCCAAACATCTGAGGAGCTTTGGTATACAGAACACCAAACACCTATGGAAATCCTGGCTTCCTACGGAACTCTAAATAGCTAGGAAGCGTAGGTTCTCCGATGAAACAGAAGATTGGGGTAGAGGCCTTGCAAGCCACCCCATATACAACCGCAACCAATAGAGATCCATGTTTAAATAATCTATACTTTAATTTCGTGTACGTTATACTGTTTATAGCCGAACGTATCCTAAGGTTCGGAATCTAAATACGTTGATTTGAATTTGTAACCATAAAAATCATATTGAGCCCTGTCAAAGAGCAACAAAATAGCCGAGACGGTATTAGAAGCACTCTTGCCAGGAAACAGAAAACCTTAAAAGAATCACGGTGACTAAGGCGAAAACCCTGCCGAACTGGATCGTATTACCCGGTGGCATAATGCAAATATTAAAAATAAACAACACACATTTGCGTGCTTGTTGACATGGAAAAATTTCGAACAAACCAATTCTTTCCATGATTGTCCTTCTTAGGATTTCTTCCGAAAGAAAACAACAACTCCAGCAAACCGTCGCTCCCTGCAAATGCCTATGGAAACCGTTCAATCACAACATCGGGGTGTGGTGGCTATTATGTAGAGCAATTCCGTTTTCTGCTTGGGGCGACGGGATTGGATATTGGCTTGGCAACGGCATCCATGTGGGCCTCAATCATAAGCCTTTACTTTCATACACACCTACACACAACCCGTTGTCGAAATCTTGATCGTGACAGCTTCCTTTTAAAGCATATTTCTTCGGTGAGTCGGTGTTTTCTTCGGTAAACTTGAGAACAATTCGTCTATTTTATAGTACTTTATGGAAAAGCAAATAAAGCAAAAACCTTGAAGAATGCATTTCTCTTTTAAATTGCATCCATTTGTTGTAATTCTGTCATACCAAGGCCCCCTTGTTTTAAAAATAAACACGGACACGTTCGATGAAGCACGGGGACACGATGGTTTGAACGATTCTCTTTCGTTTCCTGTCCGGTTAGCTGGCAACATGCTCTACCTTCGGGCTAAACACGAACCAATCAGAGTTACAACACACATCACGGGATGGGAAGGTAGCAAAGAATGTCTTTAGCGGTTTAAAGACCAGCTCCAGTGGACATTTAAAATATGAACCATAAAATGATAAGTGTATGTAAATATTAATTAGTTTAGTAGAAACATGAAGGTTCTTTACATAAAACGGTTTTTTAAATGAAAAATAAGGCCCAGCGTTGGTGTAATTATTTTTAGTTAAAATTGTTTGTGTTACAGAGAAAAGCTGACCATTAAATGCAACGACATAAACGGTTATCTAAACGTATATAAGGCTGTTGAAGACTGACTTTAGATCCAAGAGAAGACGCGTAAATAACACGAAGAAGGAATGCTAGTTTACCATAGCTCATTGTTTCTAGTAGTTCATCACCATTACCACAACTGGTCATCTGCAATTTTACAGGGTGTTCAAGTTTAATTTGACAGTTACGATTATGTTTATAATTCATGATTGCCTTGACATATCAACACAAGCAATACGTCAATCGGAAGCTAATATTGTATACTTAAGTGAAAGTTAGTCAAGTGCAACAATAATGTAAAAGGCAAGCAAAACCGGGACTTCATGGATTGTGTGCAGTGTTCTCTGGACCCTGTTAAAACTATCCGGAGCGAGATGGCTGCTAAAACTATAAAACGGTTGGTTGACAACTTTGATGACTTCGCTGCGCCAAATGTGTTGCCTCCTAACTCGCCGGATCTTAGTCCTTTGGATTATTTTGTTTGGGGCGAAGTTGAACGTGACCACTAATTGGTGGAACTAGTGGAGAAAATTAGGTCCGTTGTTGTCCGAGGTTGTCCGTTCTTAGGGACATGGTTTTCCAGGACTTGCACCAGGTTAAGGAACCGTAATCTCGGTCTCGACCGTAATCGATGATGAAGGTGAATATTTTAAATTTCTTCTATGAATAACATGTTGTGCTACTGCTTAAAAGAAATTGTCCTAAATGATCAGTTTTTCCCAAAAAATAAATATTTTCCTGTTCCATAGGTAACTGTCCAATTTACCTTGAACACCCTGTACATTTGCCTTAAACTTCTGACACCTGCACTGGTGCCGGAAGCATGATGTGGGAAGATGACTCCTTACTTCCTGGCTCATCATTATGCCCATTGTGGATGTTGTTGTTTCATTTTGCTCTACTTCCTTTTTCATCCATCGGTAATTACGTTTAGGCTCATTTAGATAATTAGCTTCATGCTGTTTCTTTTGTACCCAAGATGCTTTAAAGCTGGAACTTTTTAACTGTTGGAAGAATTTGACTCTTGAAGCTCCCAAAACTGAATATAATATGATAATTTAGAATTTATCAAGATACTATAAATAGAATGTGAACTACATGAATCTTATTCAATGTTGCCTGAAGCAACTTGAGAGAATTGAAACTTCATTTTAATGTACATAGTGTGAAGACCTTGCTTTAATGTCACAAGTTAAAAGCACCAGTTAAATTTCCTTTTAGAGTGTTTCCTAGGGTTAAGATGAATGTTGTAGCTAGAAATTTTTACGATTCTAGACAAATGTTATCGTCCTAAGTATCATAAGCAACTGTCGTCACTTCGACATCCACTGCTTCCTTCCGCCTTTCCTCAATTTTACCACAAAAACACACAAACACACATACTACTGGTCGCCAAAATGTCTATGCCAATGCTATCCATTGAGTTTCACATTTCCCTACACTCTGTGCAACTGTATTTCACATATTTTATGGCAACTCCCGGCAAATCCAAAATATGTTCTCCGGGCATGTGTGTGAGTAGTCCTCGGCGCAGAGTTCTTGTACGAACGGAACACACTTTGCTGGTTCATCACACTTATCCTTTACCATTTCAACAACCCTTACTGTTGGCTTCCAAACAAACGGCGGAGCAAAAAAAAAACTGCATAATTGGATGAATAAACGAGCTCCACAATGTCAAATACTACGCAACGATCGCTAGGAGAATCTCTCCAACGTGTCCCTGTAGACATGGGGATTTTCAACAGTTTTACTTCATCTCTCTCTCACTCTCTCCCACGATAACTTCCCACGTCAATTCAACAGCCCCCCACACACACACACACACCTCCCACTTCTCCTCACAAAAGCTTTTATGTCAGTTTCCTTTTTGCGTGCGCTTCTAGCGCTACACAGAATAACAACCAGCGGACACTTGGGCAACATAAATTGAGTTACGGGAAAAGTTTGCTTGTTTTACACAAGGCCATCTCTTTAATAGCAAGAAGTGAAATGTCGAAGATCCACCCCGAGGAGACAGACGGCGAAGGCAAAGTACACAATTCGCTCTTGTGCTGAAGAATATCAAACAATGTAATATGGAAATGGTTACGCTTTCCCAGTAGTAGAATGTGATTCTTCTCTCATCTTCTCGTCTTTCGTTTCCTCACAAGATGGTCGAGGTGAGAAAACAACGGTCACAATAGATGCGAGGCTGCAGCGAGCCGCTTCAAATGGCTTTAAACCGCATTTATGCGCGTTTTTAGATTTTCAATCAACTGGAATTGTTTGTGCCTAGTGGCGCCAGCTTCGTCTGTGACGAAAGAATTAGCCGGGAGAGAAGATTCTTCATTGTTGTTGAAAACATAACATTTAGAACCAGTGTATGGTTACATCAGAAATAGCGAAGAGCTTCTTATTCTTGGTTTAACGACCAGTTAGGTCATGGCGGTCATAGTATGGCTTTCTAGACTTATTTATACCACACAACCGGAAAGTCAGTACTTACGCCTATTAAAATATATTCGAGATAATATCTGATGCCTGGTTATTCCTGGAATATTTGACTTATTCCCAGAACTAGTATGTACGTAGAATTTAGCAATGATGCACCTCAATTTCTTCATTGAAACTTGTTTAATCTCCCGAAGTGAAACCCAATTTTGAAAACTTAAGTCGTCTATGCATCCCAACTTTAAGAAAATACCTGTCACCTAGATCTTTTTTGGATATTAGAGTCATCTACTCTAATATCACAGGAATATCTAGATTCCAGATATTTTCTTGAAGTTTGGATACATAGTAGTATTCTTATATCATATTTATTCCATTGAGGCTTATCGGACATCTGAAGTTGTCGATGGGTCCTGACACTCTTCTTCTTTCTTCTTCCTTGGCACTACAACCTCGTGAGGTCTTGGCCTGCCAGCTATTGCTAGCTTTCTGTGACTAAGTTTTTACCCGTAGCTGGATAGTCGGTCCAGTGTACGGGGAGGCGGTCCGCCGGGATTCGAACCCCGGTCCTGCCGTGTGAAGACCGGCGCCGCTGTCTATACACCATCGGGCGGGTCCTGACACTAGAGTCTTTAAAATGAGCTCAATTACTGCACTAGAACTTGCTCAGTAACGTTTTTCATGTTTCATACATTCAGCAAGATCAGAAACACAGAACCAGTCTCACATGCATCGGGGGATTTTCGGAATACGTTAGGCCCGATATAACTGTAGTTATTTGTTAACATCAACAAAAAATAAATGTCTATTATTCATTTCATTTCATGCTGACTCAAACGAAACCGAGACAAACGCTTCGATAGCATGGGAAGGGCACAAGCTGTGGGTCAAACGCGTCCAACGTGAGGTTGTTTGATCCCAACCAGCAACAAACTGTGTAGAATTTCAGCAGTGCTTTGCAAGAACAAAAAAATGTCCAGCACGAGCAAGCAAAAACATTGTAGACGCAACAAAAAAAATCCTTCTTCCCTGTTCTTCTCACTCCTTCCTCCCAATCGATGTGGTCAACAACATGACAGAGTCACAAACGCACATACACATGCGCCTGTTACGAAATGCAAAACGAAGAAGCCAAAAGCGATTAGCGTAAAAGCGCAAGCACCACACGCAGCAACATGATAAGCGGACAAACAGGCCCATACGTCCCTACACACACACACACATCATGGCCTGCATTCTCCCTTCTTTCTTCGTAAAGAGGGTTGCAAAAAAAAACACCACCACATCGTGCAAATATGGTACAAGGGATGGAGTACATAAATTGGAAGCGTGGAAACGATTTTAACCCCATGTCTGCCTCTCCCTCTCTCACCGTACTTAACTGGAACCCCCCTCTTACAGCCGGCATTTTACCGGTGAGGTTCAGGCTCAATACTATCTCCCCAATTGTGAAGGGTAGCGCCCCGAAGGGACACCCCACGATCAAACGAAGCGGCGAGCGAGCCGTACGGTCGTGGCCGTACGAGAATGGGACGGTTAATAAACAGCATTCCTATCTCTTTCCTACACCCAAGCGTCTCACACCCCGGTGGGACTCAGGCCCGGCTTATGAAGCACGCGGATCCGGGGCCCTGTTTCTCAAGCATAAATCGCGCCCAAAGCACAAGAACGAGAGTAAAAGGGAGAGCAAAAGTACAAGATTGGCCCCGCAGGGAACAAGCTCACTGACCCGTAGTGAGTGAGGTTCGCCGAGAGAAACGGATATGGGAATCCAGCTCCAAAGCCAAGAAAGTTCTTTCAGTTGCGCCTCCGTCCAAGAAACGTCCAAGAAGTATTCAATTTCATCACCCGGCCACTCAACGTGAGCCTCCGTAAGCATGTGTGTGTGTGGACACAGTTTAAAAAGAGGAGCTTTAATAGACGAGGAAACACCTCGTGAACGGTAGTAGCGCAGTTGTTGTTGTTAATCGCATTTGGTTCCGCTCTGTGGTCATCCCGATTTAGCTCCAGCTTATCAGAGTGTGTGTGAGTGTGTGGGGCAAATGTGAACTAAACGTTAAATTTATTCCCATTTCCCGCCCAACGCGAGGGGCAATATTTCGCGTGGATCACTGGCAAACACACTCTTCGCATGGGATACATCACTCATCTCCAATGGCAGAAGCGAGAGAGACTTTAGGAACGAATGGGTGGAAGAAGCCACACTAAATGGGGAGGAAATTGTTTGCAAATTTATTGGAACACATTTGCGAAATGTGAACCATGGTAGCAAAGGAGGAAGGCGAGATTGATGCGAGAATGCAAAATGATTTGTTGCATACATACCGCCACACACACACACATGGCAGTAGCCGCGAAGGTTTCAAGAAATTGTTTCGCGTTGAGATTGAAACGCTGCGAGTCCAACAGAATTAATGACTAATGCGTGTGAAACGATTAGACGATCATTAGTTTAACAGTATGGGTGTGTGCATCAAGAGAAAAACTATCGTTAGATAAATTGGAAAGACGACAACTCCTCCTGCAAACACCCAAGACAAAATGGGACCCCATCGGTCCCGATCAATGATCGGTACAATTCTCTAAAACTCAAACCCGCAGAAAGCAAACATACATCACTCTTCCCCCATCGACGATATACAATGGCGCCGATTCTTCTATCTCATACATATACTTCACTTCTTCCACTGGTTCCTCCTGTTCTTTGCCAACGCTCACCCAACAGCACCGTAACATCGTGTTCAATCATCAATATTTACCTGTCCTCAATTCGTATATATTTGCGCAACGGTTGGACACGCATACATTTTCAAGAGTTACAACAGACACACACACCCGTCACAAAACGCCAAAGGAAAAAGAGCTCACCACTTTTGGTGAACTTCAGTGGCGAGTTGCAGGACAGCTGATACTAACCAGGAGGCGAAGAGTGTAGAAATGTATATCGATTAGAAGATAATATTTAATAACGCCGCAAAAGAATGCTGACTTTAAATTGGTGCCGTGACCAGGATACGCACTCTTACTGTCATCAACTGTTGTTTAAAAACAGGTACAGCAGAAGATAATGCAACAAATATAACAAACTGGCCCAAGAACTCATACATCCAGCGAGGATTACTGGTGCCATGACCAGGATAAGAATATTCTTCTCAAAACGATATCTTTCTTACTGTCCACGTTTTGCGGCTGACAGCACGTTTTGACGTTTTGCGGCTAAAATGGAGTTTTCTTGTTTTCTAAAATGGCGATATTCAACGTGAAATGAAGAACAACATAAAGTAAAAAAACTTAAAAATTACAGTCAACAATTCTGACACAATTCTCGAAGCAATGGCTGGTGCCGTGACCAGGATAAGAGCGTTTTTCTTAAATCGGTTCACCAAAAGGAATTGTGTCGTAAACTTTCAGAAGTTTTTTTCTGATTGCACAACATTATGATGATCGAAAAACATGTGACGATGAATCGATAAAAATACAAAAGCTCGGATTGAATTATTCCTTGTTCACGAAACAGTTATACCATCGAAGAAAGAACGGTACACAACAATCTAAACCCCCCCCCAAAAACGACGAACCCGTAGGAAGAAAAGTCCATCAAAAAAAGAAGCAATCATGTTACAACAGAGCTCTCGGCACGATCGAATTCGCGCGCTTAACGCTTCTCTGTGATCATCTACACTCTTCCGTGTTCACACAACCGTCATTCGGTGGCTATATTGACGTCCACAGCATCGTTTTAGTTCAGTTGGGGGGATCTTCTCTTGCAGATCAACTTCTCGCGCGTTTCGCTTCATCACATGGAGCCAATCATCCTAAACCTCCTCTGGGGAGGAAGGGATAAGCAACATGACGTGACGACCTAACCATCATTCGAACGAATTTCAAGATCAACCGGAGCATCCCTTTTTCTGGTTTTCCCTGCGCGGTGTTCTTTCTTACTATACCCATCGTAAAGGGTCGATTACAGGGCAGTAAAAAGCGCACCTTCCTAGCACTCTTTAGCTACCCTTTTCAAAGTTACTTTCGTTCAACGGATTCCCCGATGTCAGTTTTCTAACCTCTTCAGAGACCCTTGTACACCGGAGACTCTACGGGGCACCGATCAAGAGTTGTAAAACAGATTCAAACAGGCAAGAGAGTGTTGGCAACTTTATGTTCTTACATCCCACCAATCTAACATATTTCTTTTTCTGCCTACAAAAAACAAGAAGACCTTTCCCGATGTTATGGTAGAGGATCTTCATCTCAATGGTCTTAGCCGCGACTAATGATCTTCATCCATTCCTTCCATCCATACTCGCTTAGCTCCACAGGTCGGGCGTATAAGAATGGAACGTATAAAGAGTGAAGATCGATTTCAATCCGATCATGGCGCTCCTCACCCATATCGATCCTCGTGTGCAGAGCGAGAGCGAGCTGATGAAGATGAATAATCGGCGCTTAGCAGATATCGCTGTGCATGTGGCGTGTCTGAAAGAAACAGTTTTCTTCACATCTGTATCCTCTTCCTAGCAATCATCGTTACGTTGCGCGCCTTACGTTTAGCAGCAGTTTCGCTGGAAACGGTAACAAAACCGCCACTTCGGACCAGGGCATCAGTATCTGTTTATTAATAAGCATTAAATACTGCTTTCGTTTCTTCCGCAGCGTTAAAGCCGCTGCTCCGAGAACAATGGCCCAGACAACGGATGCTCGCGATTCGTGAGAGGGATGCATATATACCGCATGCGATATTGCTTCAACTCCAAAGCGGAAAACCCTCCCACCACCAATAACCAATTTTGCCCTGTCTCGTTGTCTCCCTTTATTGCATTATTCAACAGTGCTTTTGCATCCCGTGCCCGAGTATGTACCGGGTGTCTTGTGACAATCATCGCAAATCGGAAGGTAAGAGGAGCTTGTGTGCAGTATAATGAGGCAGGTATTTTGCTCCAGCGCTCCCCACGGATAATCTCGCACAAGCCTATCCACCCACTCACTTACCATTGTCCACCCCTTACACCCCTTGCAGCCTGATGTACCTGAGATCCCGCAATAAATCAACTACAGACGTCATGAAGCGCCAAAGAGCAACAAACGACCCTTTGGAGGGTCAGTATCGAAGAGTGGTTGTGCGCATTTTCTTCACCAACACTCATATCTCGGGAAAAAAGAAACATTCTACAAAGCATTCTACTAGACGGTGGTTTGTTTTTTTTTTTCCTCCCGAAGGCAATCTCCGGAGAGATTGCGATTATAACGCGGGGGTGATAGGTTCCGTGCTGTAGGATAAATGAAGATGCAAGAGGTAATGCTCCAAGAAACGATTCTAAACGAAGCGAAAAAACATTCCTCTGTTAGTCGAGGCACCCACACGAACTCGGAACCGGCGAAAGATCTGGGCTACCCTTCGCCAGCGCAGCAGCGGCAGCATAATGTTGGCCTCAAGAGCCAAAAGCCATAGACGATGGCCTTTGTTGCCTACGCTACGATTCTTCATTAAAAAGAAAAGGGCCCGTGTGGGCTCTAAGCACATACACACACACACACACATTTCTTTTTCTGTAGAATCTTGAATCGAACAAATGTGTGTCGTTAAGAACAAAAGATTACATTGGTTTCCTTCTGCAAAAACACCTAAAAAATGAGACACTCTTTACAATGTCACAGGGCGTTACAGAGATTTGAATATCAAATTAATTGCATCGAAATTGATGAATACAATTTTTGACAAAATGATTGAAAAAGTTGCTTAAATGATAAAGTTTAGAGCTTCCCAGTGATGTAGTGATAGTGACACCAGTAACTAAAACGAAAGGACGGATAACGAATGCTAGACGGGACTTCGTACACAGGATTACCTATCCAGCTACGGATATACTCTACGGGCGGATGTCAGAAATGGCACATCAAGACTTCCTGAGTGTCAAGGAAGCAGAAGAACTGAAGTTCTATTGACAGCTTCTGCCATTCCATTTCATCTCAACTTGGGCTTCTTAAAGTATAAGGAACTTCGTAAACTAGATCACTTCTATGTTGATAAAAAAGGATAAGTCACAGTGGCGATTTGTATAAGATTTTGGGGAGATTTGTCACCCTGTTAAATATTGTCTTGGAACTAAGGAATCTTTTAGATACAATTATTAATTATTATACAATTATTTAGATACAGTCCATCAAATACTGTTGAGCAATTTTCATTCATTGTCCGCCCTAGTCAAATTGTTTAATTGGTATTAGACCAAGTTATTATAACTCTTAATTTACTATTCGGACTTTACGTACTTCAGACAAAAGATGCCTTGTAATATTGACACTTTCTACCAATATTTACACTTATCCCTGCCAGCAAACATTCACAAATGCTACCAAAACTGTCTTTACTTGGCTATCCACAAGTCTTCTTCTTCTTCTTTCTTGGCCTAACGACCTCTTAAGGTCATGCCTGCAATTATTTTTGGCTTACTAGACTTATTGTTACCGGATAGTTGGATAGTCAGTCCTCACTATGGAAGAACGGCCCAGATGAGACTTGAACCTCGGTCCTGCCGTGTGAAGACCGGCGCCGCTGTCGCATCTACCACCGGGCCGCTCCCACAAGTCTACGATACATTTCAGTCGAGACACGGCGAGGTGCAATAATGACTAAGTACTCTAACAAAATTAAAGCAACACCCTCTCAGTAATAACACCCCTTGAGGCTCATTTCTTCCACAACATACTCCCGCATGTTCCTTCGCATGGACAACATTCCTTCAACAGTTTCTTCACAGCCGCCGAAAAGCAGCAACAAACCCGTTGTTTAAAATCGCGATTACACTTTAACCATGGGCACAACACATTCCAACTTTTCTACCTTTTCATCGTGACTTCCGGAATGCACAATGTGCGAGCCCGGCCATTATGTGCAAGTTAGCATCTATCCACCCATCATCATCATCATCATCATTCACTTATCAACAACTAAAACCATGCTATCCATCGCTGACGGTGATGAGGTGAGCGCTGCTGTAGCGTGCGCACTTTTCAATATTGATTGCAACTTCGACAGCTCAATCACCCGCTGCAACCCTACCCTTTTATCGTTCTCACACAACAACAAAGTTGCTTTGATGTGAACCCTGGCAAATCCTAGCACTTTAAGCAGAAAGGGTTGTTTTTCGAACCGAAAACTGTACAAAATGTACGCCCAGGGGCGCGTGATTTTAAATTTAAAATTAAACACGTTAACGTCTGCCGGCTCTAAATTTGTGTGAGGTATGCACGTGAGAGCATAAAGGCAAGGCGGAAGAGAGATCTTCAATTAATGCGCTTCACTTTGCATGGTAAATTGCATTTTCGACTATTTTCAACCAATCATTTACATCTTCCGATACACAATCTCGGATCTGCTCGTGTTTTTGAAGGTCTAGACACAATTTGCCACGTGGTTCTTTGGGGGGTTTTGAAATGGAAAGGATGCTTCTAACCCGGGTGCAATGTGAGCGAATTTACATTACACGAGTTGTAGCATGTGTGTATGATAGGGCCGGCTGTGTGCTGCACGTGCCCGGTAAATCATTTGCAGCGCGGCAGGCGCTACACCAACACATCTCCACTATCTTGTCTACGATTGTAGCGAATGTGTTAAACCTCGAAACTTCTTCATCCATTACAAGGACGACTTATTGGAGACATTGTTTCTACTTCTTCTTGGCTAAATGACCTGCTGCTAGCTGAGACCCATTTTTAGTTGGATAGGCAATCCTCGCTTCCTGAAAAAACGGCCCAACTGGGATTCGATACACGGTCTTTTCGAGTGAAAAGTTGCAGATATCGTTGAATGAGTTTTCAAGATTCAAGAACATGGCAGAATGTTCCTGATAATGTTATATGCGAATCGCTGTTTCGTTTCGGTGTATGTTACGGTGTGTATGAATGTTATGTTAGTAAATCCCCTTGTTGAACCCACATCGCCCACAGATGCGATTATGACTAACGAACGTAAACAAAGTGGCAAAACAATCCTTCATCGATCCGTGTGAACCGAAACCGTTCGAGGGTGGCGCATCATCAACGGCACGGATTATGGGTCCACCAAAAACCCATCCCCCACCCCCCCCAAAAACATGATTTCCAATGCTTACTTTGTTGCTATCCTAACGCTGTAGAGTGCGGCCGTTTTCAAAAGGTAGCGCGTCGTCTGCGGCAAAGCAGTGCCACCGCTCTCGGGGAGGCCCAACGATGAAACGCGCGCGGCGGCGGATCGGTTCCGGGTTTTGTGAAGGAAATGGTTTAGCACTTCCTGCTCCCGGTGGTGTTGATGGGGCTGCTGGAGCGAATGCTGCTACTGCTGCTGCTGCTGCCGCTGCTGTTACTGCCACTGTGTGAGTATATTCGCTGTGCCCGTGTCTGTGACGGGAGTTGCTGCTGTTGCTGCTGTGTTGTGTGCGAATCAGCGGTTCACCTTAATCATACACGCCCGCCCACGGATACACAAAGAGGCCGTTCTCCTCTCCCCCAACTCTCGCTCTCACACCAACACACACACGCGTGCATATACACACTCACGCACACTCAATACACCCGGGCACTAAGCCGCCGACGAGACGCAAAGGGATTTGGTAAATTGGATGACTTTTGCACCGCCGCACACACTACCACACACGACGCACGGCTGATGACGGGAATGATAATGCTGTTGCTGCTGTTGGTGGCGCTGTTGGTGCTGCTGACGATGACGACGATGCGGACGGTCGCACAACATTCTTATCAATCATCACATTCGCAACCGCCATCATTATCGTGGCACACATACATTCTTGCGCACACACACGTACACACTAGCGGCTTATGGGGAGTGCTGCTACTAAACGAAAAAAAACACAAAGTTTTCCTTTCTTTTTCCCTGAATTGCAACCCCGCCGTCACACTACTGCTGGGCCAGAGCTCGATTGCACACATACACGCATGCACGCACGCACGCACGCACACACACACACTCGCACAATCCACGGGGACTGATCGCTGTCGCGTAAACAATGCGCTTCTTAGCACGATCCGCGGCGTATCCGCGCGAATCAGTATGGTACACTACACGGAACACACTGCACGGGGCGCACATACAAATAACACAGCGGAACACTACTACTACACGCACACACACACACATATACACACGTGATACTGCGCGAATGGGGCACTGCGGAATTCTTCTTCCTTTTCGCTTTTACTTTTGCTTTTCCTCTCTCTCTCTCTCTCTCTCTTCTTTGCGCCGCTTTTCCGCTTTTCCGCACTAAGTTGCGTGAGGGAGCGCGGAACTAAAACACTGTGCCCAAGCGGCTGCACACACAAGAAATCAATTCCACCACTATCACGACACTAGCAGCTTGCTGCTGGTGCTGTTGGTGCTGCTACTGCTGTGTACGTCGTCGTCGACGTTGTTGTTGCTACGGCTACGGGCGCTGCTACTACGATTATTGCACACCAGCATCACCATCACCATCATCGCCATCGTTAGCCAGCCCGCCCGACACACCAGACAAAGATGTGCGGCGTCACTACGACCGACGGTACGGAACAACTGCGGCAAACTGCGACGATATTTGGTGCTGCCTGCTTCTGCTGCTGCTGCTGCTGCTGCTACTGATACCACACAACCGCGCTCACTTTTTTCTGTGCTTCTATTGCTACACGGCTTTCCTATCCGGTGCGGCACGGACCTGGCAGTGGAAACGATGAAATAGAACGATCGATGGAAGCTGCCAACAACCGAGGGCAGCAAAAGCACATGTAAACAAATACCACCCGGGGACAGCGGAGGGGGCTGTGTGCGGTTGTAGGAAGAGATGCCCCGCACTAAATTACACTGCACTATACACACATACACAAACACACACACGCATACGCTCCTGACTAGCGCCACACAGAGGGACACCGCTAGCAGACGTGTCGACACGCCTGTGCCCTTTTCGAGAGCACAGTTTCCTTCGGCAGGATGTGTGCGTCGACGGCCCACGGTGTGTGCCGCGGAGTTGCTCCAAGTGCGGCGTAGTATATTTGCTTCGTATCACTTCCTTTCTTCTGATCTTGTTTGCCTTCTTTAACCAATAGTAACGACGGTTAGGAGAGAAAGGAAAAAAAATCACTCACACGCACGCCTTCCCGTCAGGTGGTGCGCGCTAACCGAAACATCAATCAAACAAACAATTCAACCGAGCCGCCGACAGCACTATCTGAAAAATATGGTAAAAACGGTGTTAAATACGCACAATTGTTAGCTACATAAGTCGTAGCGCCGTTCGCGCATTTGGAAGTTCATTCGAAGATGCGGTTGGATCCTTTCTGACAATCGAAAAACATGTTTCCTTTCGTTTTGCTTCGTTTCGCGTTAGAAAATATTGCTTTTTCTGATCGATGAACGAAGAAATAAGTGTTTTGCTATCACATCTCTCTCTCTCTCTCTTCTTTGCGCCGCTTTTCCGCTTTTCCGCACTAAGTTGCGTGAGGGAGCGCGGAACTAAAACACTGTGCCCAAGCGGCTGCAACACACAAGAAATCAATTCCACCACTATCACGACACTAGCAGCTTGCTGCTGGTGCTGTTGGTGCTGCTACTGCTGTGTACGTCGTCGTCGACGTTGTTGTTGCTACGGCTACGGGCGCTGCTACTACGATTATTGCACACCAGCATCACCATCTAAGCACACTCATACTATTTTCCACTTCCGTACGATGGGTGATGCAAACAAAACCACCAACAAAGAAAGAACTCGACTCGAATAGCAAATCGGGAGCAAGGACATGACTGACGTCCGGCTTTTTCAGCTTGCGGTAACAACTCCGGCCGCCGCGTAAGGTTTGGTTGGTCTCCCTCATTAGACAACCATCCGGACCGGGATGAACGGAAAAGGATGCAAGCGAACTAATCCTACAGATCCCAAATCCCAACAGTAATCCGCTTGTGGTGTTTGTGTTCCACAATTTCCCGCACATCGTTTCCAATACACCCCAAGCTCCCCCTTTCCATCCCCATCGGTCGCTCGTGTTCACCGTCCATCTTGAGCCGCACATGAGTTGGCCTTCGACCATACATACACGCACACACACACAGACACCTCTGGTGGTCCTCTGGGGTGGATTAACGTTTGACATAATGTCATTCCAACGACCCATCTGTCCATTGGCAAAACATAACCCCTTTCCTGCAAAATTCCCTCCTCGCCTCACTCGACCATCCACCGTGCCATCTAATTGGGGCGCTAATATTCGAATGTGGAGTTTCCTTTTCACACTATTTTCCATGTTTCCTCTTGTTCCCTCTACACCTACCTAGCTACTGGCCTCTTCTGTAACCCTTTACACACTGATCGGCATGACGGTTTTTTCTTCCTACTCTCTCTGTCTCTATCTCTCCCTCTCTTTCTCTCGCTCTCACACACTATTTCCCCACCCCGTGTATCCACCAACATGCTCCGCACAGCGCCTACTACGTTACACGTCGTACAACGCCAGCAGGCAGAATCGAAGCGAGCCGCCTTTGCCCGTACGATGGCGTTCAGATGGCGACACACCAGTGTATGCGTGCGAACTTGGGCGACCACGGTCGAAGCAGGCATTTCGAACGTACCATAAAGCCGTTCGAGCCACCTGTCTAACCTGCCCGGGCATCACTTCCGGCATTGCGTTGCAAGACGCAATCCCCAGCAGTGCGTTGTGTCTCTGTGACGATCGCGGCGCCTACCACGGATTCCGCCACAAAGCGGTCCGGATTGTCCGGACACAACACACCACCAGCCCATATCACGCACACCACCGAAACTGCACTCCACAAGACGAATCCTGCAATTCCACACACACGGATCGTTGCTTCGTCGCCAGCACTGCTTCCGCCTTGTGCTAATACCGAGTTTGCCAGCCTAAAAAGAACTCCACAATCGAACGTACACGCTTTTCCAACCAAAACGCCCGACGAAAAAACGGTGCTACCTTGCGGATCTTACGGAATCGCGAAATCCGCATTTGTGTTACGTTGCGTTACGATCGCTCGCCTATGTATGCCTGCCTCACTCTTCCCGTGTGTAGCGCACACACACGTACGGCTTGTCAAAAAGAGGTCCAACCACAGAACCGCTCCTTTTCTCGTGGTTCGACGATCGGGGCTTTTCCACCATTCGCACACAGTTTCTCACCTTTCACTAACCATCCACGGGACGGTGCACGGTTTCAGCGGGTCCGTGTATTGTCTATTTGTTAGGTTATTGCACGATTTTCCTAGGAATTATGGGAAAAATGGGAGAACAAACCGAAACCGCGACGAAACGATTCCTTTGCTCTTTCTGCCGTGCTGCCTGTCACACGCACACAAACGTGCACGGCATTGCTCGGAACCGCATGTACACGGTTGAAGCGAGACAGTGCAGTGTGTTCGTTCCGTATAGCGTGTGTTCGCCAGAGCGGTGTGGAGCGATTTGGTTTACACGGGCATCCGCAAGATGGCGTTCGTTCGGTGGAATAAGGTGCGTTTGTGTGCGTGAGATCATTCTCGTTTTCGCTCTGATGTGTGGAGCGTCGGGCGAAATCGTTCGAAATTGCTGTCATGCGAACTGTCATTTGATTTCGAAATTTATTTCATCATTTTAAATCATTTAATTATACCGTTGGGGGGCCCGGTGGTGATGCGACAGCGGCGCCGGTCTTCACACGGCAGGACCGGGGTTCAAGTCTCATCTGGGCCGTTCCCCCATAGTGAGGATTGACTAACCAACTATGCGGTATCAATTAGTCTAGTAAGCCAGAAATGGCAGGCATGACCTTAAGAGGTCGTTAGGCCCGGAAAGAATTATACCGTTGGATAAACACAAAGCGGTTAGAAAGATGGTTTACTTTTATATCAAAATATAATACGTTATTAGAGTAACAGAACCAAAAGAATTAATACCATCGAACTAAATTGCAATAATGAACAGTGAAAATATTATAACCGAAGCATAATGAGGGATTTTTTAATCGATTTACATAAACATTGACATTCGGTCACGGGATCCGGTACCGGTCGATCTTCCATAGCGGCGACGAAAGAGACGAATGTCGTCTTAAAGACCCAAAGCCTCTATAAATAAGCGAAAAAATAGATCTTCCATACTGTTAAAAGTATTTCTTACCTTTCAGCGTCATCATTAAAAACACAAATGTACACCTAGTTTGCATTTGGACGATTTGGATAACGTTTCATTCCATTGCTCTGGTTATTGTTTATGTTTTTTTATTGTGTTTACGTAAGCTGGAGAATGCCACCATTTATGATGTGCCATGCACTTCTTGGAAGTGCCTGGCCATTAACAACTACTAATATCTTACACATGGTAATCAAAACCGTGCTTGATGCAATCGACAGGAAATTTATAGATATGTGTGTTGCTAGCACATGCCACGTAACCGGAGGCGGACCTATCCGAAACAGCTGCACATGCACCGGGTTAAGTGGGTAAAATGTCTACCGTACATTAAGTGAGTTTAGTAAGAAAAGTAAAAAATACTTAAACATCAAATACTACCGACACAAATCGTTGACTCACACAACCCGGTCGCTCTATTAAAAACCTGACGCATTAAGCTCAACCATTTTGCGCTTCTGCGTTCCTACCTTGGCGGTTGTGTTCTGACTATTGGTTTTGATTCGTAAAAACAAAAAAGAAAACGTAAAACTATCACTGATTTTAAAATTAACCAATACATAACAGCGGTAAACTTAACATCATCCTATGAGCTAAACCTCTTCTCTCTTGTGCAACTTTCTCTACACGTGGAGTGCACACAACTAGTGGTAATTTTAAAGATTTGCATTGATTCATTGACTATATATCTGTGTTCCTGATGTCGTACTTCGTACTTCTATCATTTTTTTTCACCCCCTTTTGTCCTAAAGCGTACATTGTTTTTTACTGACTTGTTTTTGTTGCCTATCAAACCTTCCACTCGAAACCATTCCACAGGGCTATTCACAACAGTACGATTAACAAATAATATCACCAATTCGCTTATCTAACAAATCTTCCTCTCTCCTCGTTCTCCCCCTACAATGTGCTGCAAGCGGACCGAATGCGCAGTTTCATCCAGAACTATTGTACCAAAGGTGCGGCAGCTACTTTCACAACTCCCGTCGTCTCGATTGCCGACGACCGTTGGCTCTCATTCGAACCTGCACCACCCTTGCGCGATTGCAGCAGGGGAGGCAGAAAGATTTTACTGGTATTTTTGATGTTCGCACGGCACAATGGACAGCGGTCGCATCTGTTTGGGGAAAAAATAAGAAGCAGCGACAGTGTTAGTGGAAACTCTCATCGAAAACCGGTGCATTCGGCACAGAGTACTTACTGTACGGCACAGGCTCTGCAGGCAGTCATGTGACCACACGGCAGGAAGGTAGTATCGATCTCACCATCGGCACAGATCGGACAGGTGATCGCTTCCCGTATCCGTTCGTCGAGCAGCTTCTCCAGCTGGCCCGATTCTTCTTGCCGCGTCCGGAGGCTTTCCTCCAACCTGCCAAGCGCTGCAGCCGGTGTTTCCGCATGTTCATCCGCACTGGGAGCAATTTCGATGCCACGTGCGTGCAGTGTCCGCCGTGCAGCATCGTACACCTCCCGGCAGGTTCGCTGAATGTCAAACACGTACCGCTTGCCGAGCTCGGTGTCCTCGTTAAACATCGACACGATCGTGCCTTTGAGATCGCGTATGAACTGTGTCGTTACGATCGGGCGCACTGTTTCGCACGAGTAAAAGACGTGCTTTTCCGTGATGGCCCGATAGAGGGAGGCCGCGGTCCGATGGTACGGCAGCTTCAGCTCCACGTGCGTCTCCTCGTGATTCTCGTTCATGTACGTCAACCGGAAGGAACGCTTAATCGATTTGGCCGCCTTTACAGCGGTAAATGGAACGCTGCAACGGAAAAGAAAATGGTTGAGCATCGAATTCAATGTCGGCGCCACAAGATTCTCACGCGGCTTAGCTTACCTATACTTTTCGTCGTCCTTCACAATCGTAAGCCCGTGTGGACTCACGCCGATTTTGCACACTACTGCCGGTTCGGCAATTGTTACACCCTCGAAGATCTCCTCCCCGTACCCAACCAGGCTGCAGATCTCCTCCAGCAACCAGTACTGCGCCGACGTCGCTGTCATCCGAATGCGCGACAGTTTCTCGTGCTCCTGAGCAATCAGCTGGTAATAGTTGGCCGGTTGCTGGATGTCCGCAGTCCCGGACTCCTCATCGGCATCTTCAAATGCAGGTCGTAGCGCACCGTAACGGTGGTACATATTCTTTGGTGCATTGGCACCGGGTCCATCACACACCGGCTGAGACCCGGCCACTTGACCAGCCGGTTGAACACTGTCGTCCAACGGTAAGCCAGTCGCCGCAGAGTTCCCGCTGCTCTGAGAGCTAACACTGCCTCGTTTACATTCAATTTCGGAACATTTACGTTTCGATGGACGCCGCAGTCCTTGCGCTGATCGCCGTTCTGGCGATGAAGTCACCGAGCTAGATGCCGCAGCAGCGATCGGTGTTTCGCTCGCACTTGGAACTTTGGCCGGATCGTACTTGTAGCCATCGGCTTGCAATAGTAGCGCTGCCAGGTAGGCCGCATTTGCCCAGCTCGACGGTCGCAAATGGCCATCGAACAGTTCCTGGCGCGCTTGCATAAAGAACAGCGTGCGCACGCTGCCTTGTAGGATCAGGTGGGCCGGTACCCAGAACTTAACGCGAAGCGAAAACACGATCGGATGGGTACGATCGTTCGTGTAGAGATGGAGCGGATTGCGCAGGTTGATCCATTGCTTGGCCGTACCCTCGTCCACGTCGGCCACACTATCGCCATCGCGTACCGGGATCAGGCCGAAGTAATCGGTTTCGCAGATAATTCCCAAATCGGCACACACCTACAAATAAACGGAGGAAAAAGGAATACGTTAGTCATAAAGAAGTTATCTGTTTCGCGGTTTACAGTTTATTTCTCTTTTTTAGGGCCATTTCAACTCCCTATAACAGCAAGTCTCTTCATGCAAACGATTCTATCCCACACACAATTGATCACCGCTAGTGAAGAAGCTCTTTATCATACATTCACCCCATTTTGATAACCACACAGCCACAAACCAGCTGCCATTGCTACGCAATAGAAGTTGCTTTGTTCTCGGGAGACAACCCTTCGGATACATGAACGTTACCAACGGAATTCTCCACACATCGGGTAAATCATCGTTTGTTCATCTGTTATGCATTCTGAAATAACCTCCAGAAACTCTCGCCCCAGACATATGGTTTACAGGATCCCTCATTGCCATGATCGAACCTCGTGTTCTAGACCCATCGTTGCCGAAGTGTCGAACGCATACACACCCCTAGACGCTCTGTCCAATTGCTTATCAAACACACGGCACACAATCCGAGAATGTGAAGGGGTAATTAACACTGGGTGGTTGTTCCGTCTTATCAGCACACCAAAAACTACCCCAGCGGCCTGCTTTTCGAAGCTTCGAAAGGCGGGGGGG